>JAOVVF010000025.1:22185089-22202957 GCA_028565595.1 Duopalatinus emarginatus
CTGTATATACGAATATATGAATTGTGTTAATGCCAGTGCCCATTTAATATATACATTTTAATCTTCTTTTGTGTGTGTGTGTGTGTGTGTGTGACGTTGCTTGTTAAAAGTGTACAATATTTAAACAGATTTGCATTTGGTGTTTGCTCAAACCAAGTGTTTGCATAAGCCAAACTAACCAAAAAATTTCAGAGGTTTCAGAAAACATAGACTTTCTTTTTTTTTTCCCACCATGCATATTTTATATTAATGACTTAACATATTATAACATATTATATACTAACATAATAATGATGCCTACCAATCATTAATTACCAGACATTTACCTGACATAAGGCAGCTGATATGCACTGGGTGAAACTCTCAAAAATTCAACAACAGGGAAAGCCTACAGAATCGATGTGATAAGCAAACAAGAAAAAATCCCCAGAAGTGGAAGTTACTTTAACAGTATTTTTGTCATGTCAGTAGAAATATATTGATGTATAACACAACAGCATAACAGAACCTGAACAGCCAAAACCTGGAGTCGAATTAAAGAAAAGATGAAGTCTATGTGAATTTTGTGAAGTACACAAAATATTTCAAAATGATGTAGAGTATATGGGTATTTATGTATGTCACACTGCAGAGTGAATCATACCAGACTTTTTGTTTACTTGACAAACTAATCTGTGTGTATAAAAGTGCACTGGTTATATTTATTATTACTGATTTGATTTGGTTAGTTACCTAATGCCCAAGGAGAATGTCTAAGATATCAAAGTGCTTCTGAATGTATCTAATTTATTTGAACACCTAACACCTAATTTTAAGTGTAACTACTAATCTAAAGTAAATGTGTTTATATTGAGGTTGATCAGATCACGTTTGCAATTTTTTAACACTGATGTTTGTAATTCAATATCTTAAACCATTTTTTATACTGTTAACATAATTAAAAATTAAGATAATTTTTTGTGTGGTTGAAGAACATGAGCTTGATCAACTATTTAATGTTTCCTACTGAAACTAATGTTAGACAATCAATGCTCCTCTAGTGTCTGACAAATGTTTGTATCTCATATATACATACTGGTGTGATGCTGTAAGTCTAGCAGGATGTAATGAAGTAGAATTGAATTTTAATTAATTGTTTTGCCAATTATTTTACTTTCTGCATTAGCTTAAGAGTGACTAGAGTTTTCCTGGCTGGAGTGGTGTTGAAGCCATCATAACTGTTAGGATTTCTCAACCTAAAGGAGGTCTATGCATGCACATTACTATGGAAAGTGCCAGTGAGAGAAACGTTTTACTTTATGTAATGATACTGTGAAATATACTGTAGAAAACAGTGTATGTGCTTGTACTTTATAAGAAATGACCTCTAATATACATCTAAGAAGTTGTTCTGCATTTATAATACATGCACAGTGGCTCAATTTTACTTTACCTACACACAAATACACTACAGCATAAATTGTATTTTTTTTATTTTAAAAATGTGGTCATTGTTTGTTTTACTGTGCCAATTACTGTAAAGTCCTTCCTTTATAGTTTAATAAATTAAAATAAATTGTAAAAATTTGAACGCTTGACTATGTTTTCTTGTTTTCATTCGAATGAAAAGCTTTTTGTGCATGCTGACATGCTTTTCTGCTCACCACAGTTGTAAAGTGTGATTATTTGTGATACTATTTCCTACTATTTTCCTTCCTGGCAGCTGTACACAAATTTGTCCCAATCAAACCCACTCTCTGCCACCTGAATATTAAGTCTAGGTTTTAGGAACATGTTTGTGTCATTTTGGTTCACCTGTGCCTTGTGAACCCGTCCCTGTGGTTTGCCTAAAAAAAACCCTGCAGTTTGTTATGTTATGAAATATTTGGAAGTCTTGCACTGAAACATTTGTTTATTTATAAGCTAATGTACTTAACAACCAAAGAACAAATCTTGGGTGTGTCAGAAATTTTTGGTTGTAGATTAGGTTGGGCACAAACACAACCCTGGTCAAACCAGCTACCAAGGGCAAGCACAAACCTGTGACCTCTGGTTAACTAATTTCCAGCTTTCTTATTACTTGTCTAATATGATCAATAAAATTTTGACAAATTTTAATTGCTATACAGCTGTGTTATTTTCTTTACTATAACTCAACAATGTGGTATTAGTAGCACTAATTTGTTTTTTTTTCTACCAGAATTTCCCAGCTAGCTAAAGTTGGTCTACCAGTCTGACCAGCTTCTAGTGGGTTTCGGTTAAGCTGGACTTTTTTTTACAAGGAAGTTGCAAATATGACTTGCGCCATTCAGAGATGTTTACAAAGAAATACGTAATGTTACCCAATGTAAAATATATCTTATATATATGTACTGAAATATAATGCTTTGGTTTGCACAGTGCAGTTTTGCGGTTTGAACCGAACCTTGATAAAATCATTGACTTAAACCAATTTGGTCAAAATCTTTGCAAGCAAATCATGTCTACCAGATATTAAACCAAAATTTAATCCATAGTAGATTATTACACACAGAGGCAGTCGTTAACTGTGTTGGTTAACAGACAGATTTCTGTAAGACATTTTGTTTGTATCCAAATAGTACTTTACTACTTGTATTACATTATATGAAAAATGTTACTGAAACATTGAAGTCCCTTGAGAAAAAAGTATACTTAAGTTAGTCAAATCACTGATTTGTACTAAATCACTACTAAAATGTAACTAAAGTTACATTATAAGTTACACTTCATTTACACTAGTAATTTATAATAACTAGTATTTACACAAGTATACTAGTTGTATGTTATTCTTGCCACTCTTGTAATACTTTTTATTTGTTTGAGCTGCCCAGTTGAAAACTTAATATATAAGTATATATATATACATGTTTGGTGTGGTACAGTGGCAACATCATTGGCTCCCATGTGAGAGACTTGGGTTCAAATACCGGTCTGGGCAGCTGGTCTGTGCTACATGATAAGGGCCCTTGGGAAAGACTACTAGCACTATGTTGGCCTACCTGTAATGCCAGTAAACTGGATGTTTGATCTGGATAAGAGCGTCTGCCAAATGCCATAAAATTAATGTACATGACTGATAAGCATACTGGTTGTGTTTTTCAAGAATAAAGTACAAATTTGTGGTTCAAGAAATTACATATCTCAAGTCTACTTTTTTACAACTCATGCCACACTGGACCATCTGAAACAAAAAAAGTTATTTATTCATTTTTCATGTTTATTAATAAAATAATAATTCTGGTCATGCATTTTCAGGAAATCCAAAACAGGGGTTTTCAAAAATGGAAATATTAGAACTAAACTTGGCAATACATCTTTGCACATCAAGAAAAGAATGATACTTTTTTTTTCTTTAAAGTACAATACAAATAATGTATTTCCCCCTTTATATCATTTAAAAAGGAAGAGCTAAAAAAAGTCAAAAAAGGGCAACAAGACAAGCATGGTCAGAGATTTTAAACATTTTAAACTGCACATCCAATTTCAGTTGAAGGAAATACAGGCACACAGATATACAATCAGAGTATACAGTGCCTTCAGTTGTTGTGACTGAGAAAATGTGCCAGCCAAGCACTGTGTCAGTAGCTTCATATATATATATATATATATACATACAGACACAAGTCCCGCATCTGCTCTAGATCCTTTTCCTTGCTGTTGTATAAGCCAAAACCTACACAGTTAAATGTTTCTTAAATATCAGCTGTATATTCTCCTGTGATGTTTAGATATTTGCCATAAATTATTATTTCTTCACATTTTACCCCAAAAGTGCAAATTCAGAGTTATCATATCATACCAATCATAGACAATATTTTAAGATCTTAAGATACTATGGGATATTTGGCCTCAATGGCAAGAAGGATCAATAAGAATCTTCAGATTCATATAAAAAGCTTTTTTTTTATCTTACAAAATTGAATGCAATGAAATGAACCCTACAAAACTGTCTTAACCAAAAAAAGTATGATAAATACTGAAGTCCACATACAAAAAAACACCAATATAAAACTGAAATATTTATAATACAAGAAACGTGCAAAATGTCGTCTATATTAATTATTTTACCCAAATCCACATTCAGTCCTACAGAAAAGTATTGCTGAAATATAAAGGGTTTTGTCCTCACCATTTCTCACATACAGAATGATACAGAATTTATATATGGCCTTCTCCACTTTGTTACCATGACAGCAGCAGGACTAAGCCATGCCAGCAGTATTTGGGTTCCCAGAGCATTAAAATAGTGGGGAAAAGTCTTGGAATGTGGCCATACAAGGCTAAATGGAAGACTTTGCACAATACACAGGCTTTTCAAGCATTAGTGCTCACGTGGGCGTAAAAATACCAGTAACGTCACAGTGACTGGATATTCATTGCCTTAGAAAGTAAATAAAAATACAAAACGGCAATAATTACAAACAGAATTGTAACAGATGACACCTCTCAACTGCTGATACCAGATCTCTGCTCCGCTGGGTTGCCGGAAATAACTACTGTTAGGCAGAAGGGGGCAGTATGACAAAAACAATAAGCCTCTTCACCGACTGGACACAATTTTGGGGTTCAATTCTGTAGCAGTTTTTTTTGTGTGAATACTCTGAGACAGAGTAACAGGGAAAAGGTTGGATGTCAGCGTTGACCCTTACACTGTCAATAAGTAAGAAAAAGAGCTGATGTTGGGTAAAAGAGTTCTGTGAATGCATATGTAGGCATTTGTGTATCCGTGGCGTTAGGTTTAAACAAGACCAGTCCTTCATTCGTGAATGACCACAGTGTGATGTCATTGCAACGCGATGTCAAAGTGTTAGAAATCATTGTGAAATTTGGCATTGCGGTCTTATTAGGGACATACTGTATGTACAGATGTGATACTACAATAATTATTGGCCTACATCAATCAGTTAGTATTGTATTGATATATTTTCCAATTCAAGTAATGTATTTTATACCAATAACACAAGTTCTGTGAAATGACCCAAAACAGATCGTTTTGCATGAATGAACATGTACATTGTCCTAAAGCATGTCAGCGCAACACCCCTGATGTTTTTGTTACTTGGAATCGTGTAGCAGCCGATATCTGAAGCGCTGAAATTATTTGGCAAATGAAATATGTAGGATCGGTGCATCTACAGGTGTTGCAGTCCCAGTTTGAAGAAACCGGGTTTTGCTTTGGAAATACCCTGCCAAATCCTAGAAAGACTCCAGAGCTTCTCACACGAGTCTTATCGAAGTCCTTTTTATCAAATATATTTCTAAGAAAATGCTATGGCTGAGCTCTGATATACAAACGAGTTTATGTAGTTCACACAACAGGAAGACCAGAAGATCAGTCCCAAGAATCCTTTCGCTCTTTCAGAATTCCCTGGATCATAAGGCACGAAGGATATTTTAAAAACTACAACATGCTACACCGACAGCATATAGTATACAATTATACAGTGTATACTGTATACAAAAACTGTGTTATTGTTGCATGTGCGTGTGCCTATGTATGTATGTAAACCAAGGTTTCGCAAAGAGGAAGTGTCTACAGATCCAAAGATCCAGATCTATCCAGATCCAATGTCAGATCCATACAGATGGTTTGCCCTCCCCAGATTTGCTACTGCTGCTGCTCCCAGCACTTCCTGCTTTTCCGTGTTTCAACCGATTTTTCCTCTCTTTCTGAGAAACGGTGGGGATGTTACTTTGTGGCTTATCGTTGTTATCATTATTGTGGTTTTCATGCATCTCATTATGGCTATTGGTGGCATTGTGTTGGAGGGCATAGGCCTGAATAGCCGCCTCTAGCTGTACAGCATCCTCGTTGACTGGTGGTGGCCGAGTATCGCTTGCCGAAGGGAAGTTGTCCTCGTTGGAACCGAACTGCTGCTGCTCCTCTTGTGCAATGTTGGCACGGTTCTGCTTGCATGCCATCTTGGCATTGTTTAGGTCCGTGTAGGGCAGGGTTTCAGGCTTCATCACGATGTTATAGCCGGGTGGTGCGGATGGGGTGCTCCAGGAAAACGGATAACCCACATATTCGGCCTCCCTGACTCTGCTTCCGACATCGTCCACCATTTCCCCTTCACTAAGTGCTGGCCCGCTTACTCTGTCAGACATGCCCCCGGCCCCCAGCAGACCCAGTTGGTATTCTTCTTCGGCTGTGGCAGTGTGACGTTTCTGCAGTGCATCTTTGATGCTGCCCACTCCAAGGTGAATCATTTCCCACACGTTGAGTAACAGGCAAAGGCAGCTGACGCCATACATAATGCGCAAGAAGATGGTCTTCTCTGTCGGACGTGAAACAAAGCAGTCAACGCGGTGCGGGCAAGGCTCGCCCGTACACACGAAAATGGGTGCAACATGAAAACCATACAACAGATACTGGCCAGCCAGAAAAGCAGCTTCCAGAGCTGAACGTGTCAGTAGCTGTAGTACATACACTCGCATCAAACCATCATCCCGAATACGCCGCCGCCCGTCATGCCGCTGTCTGGGTTTGGGGCGAGGTGGACAAAGCTCCCTTTGTGTGTTATCTATCTCAGGCATCTCATAGATCATCGGGTCATCTTCTCTCTCCTCCCCTGAATTCTCGTGCCCTGCCCGATGCTGACGTGCCCCGAAGTACAGCTTCCTTGGCCTCCGATGTGTGTATCCACCTTCTGCTCCACTTCCTGCTTGATCTCCATCCCCAGTCCCTGCCATCTCCTTGGTACGGGAGATCTTATTGGCTGCATAACCCATGTAGAGGAGTGATGGCATGGCAGAGAAAATGATCTGGAAAACCCAGAACCGGACATGCGACAGTGGAGCAAAGGCGTCATAGCAGACGTTTTCACAGCCAGGCTGGCCTGAGTTGCACACAAACTTGCTCTGCTCGTCATAGTAGATGGACTCGCCACCAACTGCCGTCAAGACGATGCGGAATACGACCAATGCTGTCAGCCAGAGTTTCCCCACCGGTGTAGAATGGTTTTGAATCTCCTCCAGCAGACGCGTCAGGAAGCTCCAGCTCATGGCGTCGGACGACAGTGTCCCAGATGGCAAAGTTCACAGGCTCTGCAAAAGATAACATGGAAAGTGAATGACATGAAGAGCATGATAAGTTAAAGATAGGTTCTGAATACAGTACTGACAAATCAGGTTAATGACAAACGCCAGTTCGGTCATATTATAAGACATCAGTTTTCAGTTTATGTACTTAATTATGTCCTCGGAATACAACAGAATTGTGGAGCGTTCTGCAGGAAGTACGGTGTTCATCTGCTACAGAATATATTACTGCAAGCTCATGTATTCCATGACCTGTGAAGGACCTACAATGTATCAGAGTAATGTACCACCAGTGGTGCACGGCATCCCAGATGCGTTCCATAACGTTGAGATCTGGTGACATAGGTGGGAGTGGCAAAATCCCCTTTAGAGTGATTGATCAACCTAACTGCATGTCTTTGGACTGTGGGAGGAAACCAGAGAATCCAGAGTAAACCCATGGTGTACACTGGAGGGAAAACGTGCAAGCTCCACACAGAATGGCTGGTGAGTCAAACCCAAATCATCGTGCTAACCACTACACCACTGTGCCACCCTTATATACATACACAATCAGGTCGCTGATACGGAGGACAAATCAGTGCAGGTCTGTAGTAGTACATGACTTCCTGGTTGTAATGAATATTGTGTTATTGTGTATTGTGTGTGTTCTGAATCATTATTAAACTCATATAGTGACTTTGAAAGGCAGCAGACATTCACTAACTCTCTCAGACACACTCTCACTCGCACACTGACCTCATACCTCTGCTAGAAATACAGGCTTTGCTATGTTTACAGAGTCTCTGGTTTCTCTCCACTCATTTTTCCAGGCTAAATGTTTACATTTTGCCTCCCAATAAAACATTTAAGGTATTGATTGCTATGGCCATATAAGGACAGCAAGTCTGAGAAACGTCAGGGCGTTCAGGGTACAGATAACATTTTGGTGGAGGAAGACCGACAAAGAGAGAAAGAGAGGGAAGGAGAGAGAGAAAGAATTGTCACTCATTTATACTGGACTTCCTGCTTTCTAGTAACCGTTACCTAACATGCACCTAAAGAACTGGAGGTTTTCTAACGTCTTAAACCAAGGCGAGAGCTTTGAATCCGGACATGATGCTGCCGCTCTTCCCAGCTCTTCCCTTCCAGCAATCCCTTCACCTCTCATCTGTGTCTAAGAGTGCTAGTAGTAGCACTGAAGGTGACGAAAGACCTAGCAAATGATGAGTGACTGTGTGAGTCATGCACACAAACACACACACACACACACACACACACACACCCTTAGTACACACACAATATAGCCTTAAATACCGTCCCGTTCATTTACAAGCACAAATAGTCACTACAGTAATTGGGGTCACATTATGAACAGCACACTGAGGAAAAGAAACAAGTCCAAATAAGTGCCTCCTAATTCACATGGATGTACGTATATACACACGCACAACAGACTGTAATGAATACAGGCATCTAAAAATAAGTTATATACTGGAAATTGTGCTGGAACTTACTGGAGGTGTACAGTGTAATGTGTCATGAGTCCTGAGATTCACTCACAGGTAAAAAAAAAGGAAGAGAAAAAAGAAAAAGACAGTAGTTCATGGGTACCAGGTACTGTATCATGGCTTGAACAAAGGGGATTTCTGAGAACCTTTAGAAGAAGAGTTGTTGATGTTTATTAGGCTGGAAAAGGTTACAAAACCATTACTGAAGAGCTTGGACTTCACCAATCCACAGTCAGACAGATTGTGTACAAATGGAGGAAATTCAAGATAATTTTTTACCGTCTCCAGGAGTGGTTGTCCAAGAAAGATCACGCTGAGAGCAAGGCATATAATACTCCACGAGGAAACCAAAGTAAGCAACTAAATGCCTTTCTTACATTAGCTAAGGTTAATAAATAAATAAATCCACCATCAGGAGAACACTGAACAACAATGGTGTGCATGGCAGGGTTGCACGCAGAAAGCCACTGCTCTCCAAAAAGAGCACCAGAAATTTGCTAAAGATCACATGGACAAGACAAAGGGCAACTGGAACAATGTTTTTGTGAGATAAGACCAAAATCGATCTTTTTGCTTAAAATGAGAAGAGTTATGTTTGGGAAAAAGTTAATCACTGCATTTTAGCATTAAAACCTCATCCCATCTGTGAAACACGGTGGTGGTAGTATCATGGGTCTGTTTTACTGCATCTGAGTCAGGACAGCTTGCCATCATTGATGAAACAATGAATTCTGAGTTATGTCTGCAAATTCTAAGGACATATGAATCTTAAGAGTCAAGAAAACATGGATTATGCAGGAACACAATGAACCTAAACACACAAGGTGTTGTACCAAAGAATGATTAAAGTCAAGGTTGTGGAATAGGGGTATGTGGTTGGTGTGGTACAGTGGTAACATCATTGGCTCCCATATCAGAGACCTGGGTTCGATTTCTGGTCTGGGCAGCCGATCTGTGGCACACCAATAAGGGTCCTTGGGCAGGACTCCTAACACTACGTCGGCCTCCTGTAATACCAGTAACCTTGTAAGTCGCTCTGGACAAGAGCTTCTGCCAAATGTAAATGTATGTGTATTTGTATCTGGCATTTCATGGGACCCCTGGTACACCTATCTCTGCCAGGCGAACACTATGTGTGTCTCCTTTCTAAAGAGTTACACCTGTTCATGTCCTGCATTCATTCTAATGGGTTTGGCCTCCTCCAACAGGACAATGCTCCACGACAAACATCTAGAGATGACAAATTATGCTTAGAGGAACAATGATCTGAGTTGGGGGTTTTGCCATTCGCACCTAAATCACCAGATCTCACCAGATCTATCAAACACATCTGGGATGCCATGCAACGTGCTGTGGAACACAGAAATCCTACACCTCGGAATACAACAGAATTGTGGAGCGTTCTGCAGGAAGTATGGTGTTCATCCGCTATAGCTCATGTAGTCCATGACCTGTGAAGGACCTACATTGTATCAGACTAATGTACCACCAGTTGTGCACGGCATCCCAGATGCGTTCCATAACGTTGAGATCTGGTAACATAGGTGGGAGTGGCAAAATCCCTCAGGCGTTCTCAGTAATCATGGTGCTCTATGGGAGTAGATAAACTGACAGAGCATCCCAATCTCTTTTCAGCAGACACACACTCATGCGCAATTTAGAGTGATTGATCAACCTAACGTACATGACTTTGGACTGTGGGAGGAAACCAGAGAATCCAGAGTAAACCCATGGTGTACACTGGAGGGAAAACGTGCAAGCTCCACACAGAATGGCTGGTGAGTCAAACCCAAATCATCGTGCTGTGAAAGGCCAGTGCTAACCACTACACCACTGTGCCACCCTCATATACATACATACATACATACATACATGCATGCATGCATACACACACACACACACACACACACAGTGGTTAAAACTAACCATAGGAGAATCAGAAACTGAACATTCAGCCTTCAAGGACTGATAAGATAAGACTTTATTTGTCCCACAGATTTTTTTTCCTCTTCCTACTTTCCGTGTAACACTCTGTAAAAACATAAGGAACGGAAATGACTATAAAACAGGATGTGTGGTTAAATATATGGACAAAAAACTGATGGGGAAAAAAATCTAACCTGATGAATCGCACATAAAACTTGACATTTACAAGCCCGGTAACATTATCCATATGTACTAGACGTGTATACCTCAGCTTTCCACACGATTCATTTTTTGATTTTGATTCATTAGGCAAAACATAGATATTTAACAGCAGTTAAGACTGCACTGGGTGTTGTGGGTAAAAAGTTCTCAAATCTGGATCAGTCTATGCTAACACTGTAGGACAGAACATACAGAAACCTTCAAGCAGTGTTTTAAAACTTGCAGCCAGCACTGTGTATTTAGTGACTGTGTTCTTGTAGTTGTTCCTGACACATGTCTGCACAAACAGAGAAAGAGAAAGAGAGAGAGAGAGAGAGAGGGAGAGAGACAGAGAAGTTGTCTCATCACTTGTGCCCTCCCCTCGGGCAACGAAGAAAGGCAGAAAGAGCACATGCTCAGCAGAACACTCATCAGGGCTAACCTGCTTTCATAAGCCGTCTTCATCTCTCTCTCAGCATCCCTCTTTCTGGAAATGGACTGGAATGTGCTGTTTCTTGAAAGGTGAACAGACCATCAAGACAAAGTCACTGGCAATTACAAGTGGTACAGAAAATGCCACCTACAGTTTACTGTACCCGGCTTACAGGCAGCGCACTAACCATCATCACCACTAATATCCTAATGTCTCAGTCTTAATGGTCCACATCACCCTCTTCCAAAGCTTCAGTATTATAAATTGCATTCATTTAGGCCCTTATTATAAATATCCTAATCATGTCCATGCTTTAAAGAAATATTAATAATAAAACACGCACACACACACACACACACACACACAGAAGGCCTGCATCATAAATCTCTGCTGTATATTTAAACAATACGTCTTTTCGCTAGTAGTCTAGTAAGGCATGACATGCAGCGATGACTAACAGAAAATGATTTCATATCAGCCCCTTGGGCTATGTTCATGGTTGGAAAAGGTCTTTGCAAGAACAGATAGTCTGACTGAGCATCCCAATCTCTTGCCAGTAACACTCACACCTACAGGCAATTTAGAGTGACCAATCAACCGGAGTACATGGGGGAAACCCACTCAAGCACGAGAGAGAACATGCAAACTCTGCATTGAGTGGCCCGGCCCGGGAATCGAACCCGGATAGTCGTTTTGCGAGTCGACACCTAACGACACCTCAAACAAATTTAATTATTTTGTTTAAAGTGAAAGTGAAGTGATTGACCTACTGTGCTTGCACACAGAGAAATCTGACTAACCCATCTGTCTAGTGAAACACACACCCTGGTGAATGCACACAGTAGAGGATTGTGAACAAAAATATGCACGGTGCTCAGGGGCAGTTGAGGGGTTAGATGCCCTGCTCAAGCCACTTTAGTCATGTCTTTTCCATACAGGGGATCAATCCAGCAACCTTAACCTCAAGCCACAGCTGTCCCTCATTTAATTAATGGCATGTGTAACAAGTGGGTTTGGGTCAAGGAAATGGTGGGAGGCAGGCTATGAAAATTTGGAAGTTTGGGAAAGCAAGTCAAGGTGAGAAAGAAAATGGTTAAAAAAAGAATAATAATCAACAACAACAAGAAAGAAAAGAAAATCACAGTACTTAATTGCTACAAAGGCTTTTATTCACCAACGAAACCATATTTTCCATCAAGCTGTTTCCAACTTTATGGTTCCATTAGCAGATTGCAGGATGGAGCCTTGACATGGACCAGTTTTTACATTTCCACCATGTGTATGTTATTTTTTTAAATCATATTGAGCTACACTGATTGTTTCCTGGCCATGTTATCGAGCTATTCTTTCCTGAACACCCTTTGCTCGGTGGCAAGATGCATTATCATCCTGAACCTGCACCAAACCTAATTTCTATCCACTAAATGAAAAGGGTTGAAAAATGTCAGTGTACACCAGTGTACTGACTGTTAAGGTAGTGACTGCCATCTATCTTCATTCTTTACCTGACATCAGAATCAGATTTATTGGGCCAGTACAGGACCTTTGCTAGCCATATGGGTGCCCTAAGCACAAATGCTTTGTGGTTCAATAAAAAATGTTCAATAATTCAGTATTTCTCTTTATTTCCAACATAACTTAATAAATATTAAAGTTTTGAAAACAGTTGCAAATAAGTAAGAGGAGAAATTAAAATCTTGATAAAACACTAAACTAATTTTGCATTAACAATGGCCCCAAATATTTAAAAAAATAAATAAATAAAATAATTTAAAATAATAAATAAATACCACCACTATTATTTAAAAAAGGTCCGTGCAATGACTCATGGTGAGACTGGAGAAAGGGCCACACAGGAAATGTATCTTTTTGTATTGTGTATATCTATTAACATGTATTTATTTTAAATATGTCGTTATTATAATTACTATTATATTATGATGATTTTTCACAAGTCTGATTTTTTTGGTGCCCTATGTGCAGTGCGTGATCCGTGTGGCTGGAGCTGAATCTGCATTATCCAGGGAGAAGAGGCTGTAATTTTTGTCTAGTGCCATTTAAATAAAACATATAAAGATGACTGCCTGAAGAGAACAATCACACATCCCTAGTCATTTGTCATATGGGGTTGCATGAACAGAGCCGACTGCAGAATACAGTAGGCAGGGCAGCTGAAAACAATCATTAGTGCTTCCCAGTCCACCCTCCAGGACGCTACAATTCAAGTACCTGGAGAAAATCCGTACAGATTTCTCACATCCTCGACACAATCTTTTTCATCTCCTTCCCCCCCAAGAGGTACTACAGAATCCTGTAAATGAAAAACTACCAGGCACAGGAGCAGTTTCTGTCCTCCTGCCATCGCTGTCATAAACAGCTGACCAGAGGATTTTTACTGTACAAATACTTATATACATGACATGGTCTTATTCCTAGCCATTATTGTAGTTTGCTCTATCATACACTTGTATGTGCATTGTCTGTAAATTATAAATACAGGGTGAGTTAAAAGTCACAGGACACGTGACCACATTCTCATTGGAAAAACTTGATCCAATATTCAGATATGTCATTTGCCCTGTCAATTTAGAAAAATGGTGTCCTAAGTCTTTTGTGTATATTGTCTGTATATTGCCTGCATTTCTGGAAAGACACCAACAACCAGAATCAAATTCCTTGTGTGTGTCAACATGTTTATATAAATCTGACTCAGATTCTGATGTCAGATAAAAGGCCAGGAAAGATCATTACCTCACCAGTCAGCGCACGTGTACACTTAAATTTTCCTCATTCCATCGATTGAAAATAGATTTGGTGATGAAGTCATTTCATGGGATAAAAAAGCATTAAAACAAAGAGTGTTAAAGCTTTTCTTCATGAAATATCAACTCAGCAAACAACGGTCTGGATCTCAGTTGGATAATGTTGAAAATGTAAAAAATATATTAAAATATTTAAAATAAAAAAAACATATTTGAACAAATTGTCCATGACAAGGCTCCATTCTTCAATGTGCTCACCATTGTTCATGAAAGTTGGAAGCAGCTTAATGGAAAATATTATTTTTGATTAGTGATCTCTATGTCTCAGTAAGTCAGGCTGCAATAAAATCCAGAGGTGGAGCAACAATTTCTTTCATCTTTTTTTTTCCTGAACATGATTCCATAGTTTTCTTTTAAATGAGTGAATGCATGAAGTGGAAGAGGGGATGAACACATCCATAAGCACACTTCTCCCTAGTACTTGTTTCACATCGATATTATAAAACATAGAAGAAAATACAAACTGAATGTCAGGTGGAAAAAGTAAAATCAGAGAACAGTGTGATGAGTACTGAAACCAACACTGGCAGATTGACTGGATGCAGGTGAAGATGTTTAATGACAGGCAAACAGAATCACTGACCAAAGCCTGACCAAAAACCTGGTCCGAATACAGGCACGACTCAGGTGATCTACAAACAGGTGTAATCAGGGCAATATCAGCCCAGCAAGTTCTGGGCTGGACACAGCACAGCCTTTTTAGGAGGCCGCTGGGAATTCTGGGAAAGGTGCGGCTTCCAGGTTAGACATGGGTGGCAAGGCTGAAACTGTAAATAGTTTGTTGCTTGTTGATAAGTAAAAAAAAAGAAAGAAAGAAAGAAAAACTAAATAATAAAAGAAGAATGAAAGTAACTACGAAAAAATAAAGAACAACAGAAAGAAAAACAGACTGAAAAAAAGAAAGAAAAAATGAAAGAAAAAAACAAAAAGAAAATAACAAAAGAAAGAAGGAACAACAAAGAAAGAAAGAAAGAAAGAAAGAAAGAAAGAAAGAAAAACAAAATAACAAATAAAGAAAGAATAAGAAAGAAAAATTAAAGAAACAAAAAGAAAGAAAACAAAAAAGAAAGAAAACAAAAAAGAACAAAGAAAGAAAGAAAAAAAGAAAGAAAAAGAGAAAGAAAGAAAGAAGCTGTTTCACCTCAGCTGAACTGAAATATTCTGTGCGTTGTTTGAAGAATGAACAGATCTCGTTGTGTTAAGCAGAATGGACTAAAAATAGAATTCCTGACCATGTACGGAAATCGTTCAGCACTAAGAATGAAAAAAGAAAAAGAAAAAAAATCAGAGGGAACATATGTGCTGTGTGTGTGTACATCTACTCCACAACTTGGTGTGTATATGTGTGTGTGTGTGTGTGTGTGTTTATAAATTGATTTGGCTAAGGGAAAGCTCTGTACAATCATCCAGAGTTGTATTTCATCCAGAAGCCTGTAGCATATGGCACTTACTAACATGCACACACACACATACATACATACATACATACATAGACATGCACCAATACACACCCACACACTAAACTATGTACTTACATGCACTCGGGTGTCCCTGCTGCCTCTCCTCTTTGTGCCTGCCTCTCCACCCCTTTTCCTCTCATCGCCTTGCTCTTATCTCTCTCCTTTTCACTCTGCGATCAGTAGCCATTGACATTAAAACTGGGAAGCAACTGGAATTCCGCGGTCGTACGCTCAATCTGACAACCATGTGGGACTGCAGCATGTGTGTGTGTGTTCGTGGGCAGCGTGTACAATGAAGTGGGTGGGGGGTTTGCATGCGTTTCCTCCTCTTTTCTCGCTCTCTGTGGAATACACACAATGAACCCCTTTTACCCCTTCATTCCCTAAAATTGGGTCAGAGATGGAAGGGAGGTTTGTGCCAGGGGTTAATGTCCTTACAGGCAGGGTGATAGGTGAAAAGGGGGTGAAATATGAAACACTAGTCTAATCTACTCTACAGTATTTCATAATGATGATTGGAGGAACGAGTGTGCTGATGGGGGGATGGGATGGATTGAAGGCAGACCCTTTAAGGGCGATCCCTTCTATAGCCTACGACACAGAATAAAACATTTCCCTCGTTTAATCTTATCTACTCCTCAAAGCCTCTTTTATACTTTCAAAAAACAGCATATCCTAATATCTGCCTTTTCTATTCATCTTGGCATCTTTGGTGACGGTTATGACGCTTCTGGCTATCTCTTTATAGTCTATTCTTTCTTCTCGAATCATTTTCTCTACCAGATTACATCCAGAGGATTTTCCACATACAAGCCGCAAGCTAAAATTCACTACGACTCTGGCAAGTGTCTTACTCAAACGTCTTAAACAAGATTTCAAACCTAATATGATTTTGTTATGTGGATGAGATACTTGACTGGAGATTATATAAACATTAAAGTGTAGAAGTGATAAAAGACACGTGCGTGTATGATAAATGATCCGGAGACGGAAGACATATATATATATTGCTTTAGCTTAAAAATACATATAGACTTATGACCAGATCAGACTTTTCTATAAATCAGGCTTATTAATGCAAAGACCCTGCAATGTCACCGGAAACCTTCCAGCATAACTTAAAATACGCCTGGAGATCTACAGAAATGAGAAACACCACTGAGACTGTTTATTATCTCCATAATTTTACCTAGACAGCAATTAAATCAAATGGAAAACAGGCGGAATAAGACGAAACAGCCCAGTAATCATATACTTTATATCCAGCAAATCTGTGCAACTCAGAGAGATTGACTTTTGATATACCATCATGTTTAATTGAAGAGAAGTAGTCCTACATTTGCATATTTATAATATCCGAGCTGCTTTACATCCCAGAAGTTGCTGGTCATCATTGTGAGCTCTAAATTTCCATCTACAGAAGCACATAGTCTTCGAATAGTTATTGACGACCAGCTTTCTTTCACAGTTCGTGTTGCAAATATCTCTTTTACAACATTCGCAGAACTTAACCATTCTCTTGATGGAGGCTGAACAGGTATTATTTCAGTCTCTTGTCTTCTTAAGACTAGTACTTCAACTCCCTTCTGGCTGGCTCTCCTATGAATGCCATCAGGTCCACACCGAAGTTCAACCATATCACACTCTTGCTGCAAACCCTTCACGGGAATTCTGTAGCATCAGATATAGAACTCTGACTCTGGCCTATACCGCTCCTTTACAGCTCCTCCCTGCCTTAAAGCAATGGACAAAGCCAGATGCTTAGTTTTTTGTTCTTAAAGTATCGCTCAACTTGAGCCACCGTCATTCAGGACACATGGGAGGCAAGATCCAGAATTTACTCTGGTGGAACAAACTCCCCCTGAGCGTCCGTACAACAGAAACACTTGCTGTCTTCAAACGCCGACTGAAGACCCACTTCTGTCAAGAGCACCTAATTGAGCTCTAACTCGATTCAGAAATACCTTTGAACTTACAACAGTAATTGTACTTTCTTTCTCTTGTTCTCCATAGATTCTACAAAGCTTATAGGTTTTTAGGTTATTGGATTTTCTGTAAGATCTTGGTACCGTATGGCCCATATTGTAGGTCCAAGTACTATGAATTCTGCTATACCAGCACTAGCTTTGGATATTCCAAGTTAATGACTAAAATCTCAGTTCTGCCTCAGTTCTTTCACCTATAGCGAGGGTGTCAAACTCAAATACACAGTCGGTCAAAATTTTAAATTAAACAAATTAAACGTTGAACAAATAATCCTTTTAATATGGACCCATACAAGTTTTGCTTTAACACTGAATATGGAACAAGCAACGCTTATATAACTTAATACTGCAGACATGCAAAAAACATATCAATGGCATATTAAATACAATTTAAATAAAAATTGTATGCCTCTTTTCTATTTGCAGCCTTCTAAGGTAAATATCAAAATAAACTTTTTCCACAGTCTAATAAATTTGAAAATAAAATAACAATAATGAATGAATCAACCA
>JAOVVF010000025.1:22209648-22222611 GCA_028565595.1 Duopalatinus emarginatus
AAGCCAGTTCATTCATATCTGTTTGGGCAAGATGTTGTTTTACAATGTGCAGAGGTATGTATGTATGTATGTATGTAGGTAGCCATACGATACATGCGTTTAATCCTGTTATTGACAGGAACTCGATGAGTGTTGCGGTAAACTGTCAACGTTGCAGAGGAAAACCCGTTGTAGTACCAAATCTAACACAGATATGAGTACGTTAATGCCGTGTCAAGAAGAGAAGCCTTCAAACCTGTTCCATGTAATCTGCACCACCTCGTTCTCAATGTCTTCAGCAAGGCCTTTCTCCAGAGGCTCAGCAATCATCGTGATCTTGTTCCTGGAATTCAACACAATGATATGAAAACAATCAGCAAAAACACAAAAACGTTTTGGTCTAAATTGCATTTTACTGCTTGTACCTCAGTTTTAGGAAACCATAAATATATATTTCACAATAATGACATGGAAAAGCTTTAGAATCTTGCCTAGCGAAATACACATTGATGTAAAAACCATGTAAGAAAACAGTTTAATATCGTCTGGCTGCAGACGTCCACTGTGAGGCTCACAGCACCCTGACCTCATCTGTGAGGACGGAAATGACATGCGGCCTTGAGCTGGATCCAGAAGCATTACACATCAAATAAAAAGCGTTTTGCTAAGTGATGATGTTAGTAACCTGTGCACCGATATCACTTGGACATTAGCACAATTAGCAGCAATTACACTAACAACTGCTGTTTCTTTACAGAACCTGCAATCTAAATGTGGATAAAATCATTACTGAGAGAATACTATGGTTCAAAGTTTGGAGAAAGATAATAAGTTTCTTTATTATTTTTATTTTATTAAGGAATCCAACTGTATATACACACATGCAGTGTGTGTGTGTGTGTGTGTGTCCGTCCACACAGAAAAGCCGAGTCCTAAACCGCTGCAAGCCTCACAGTGGAGGTCTGAAACAGTGTGCCCACGTGTATATGATTAAAAAAAAAAGAATAATAAAAAGCTTAAATCGACTCAGATCTATACCTTGTAGAAAGTTTTTTACCATGTCAACCGTTTTCTGCCACCCAATGAAAAACAAAATTTCGTTTTTTTGCAAATCATTAGCATATCAGATCTGATTGGCCGTTGTCTAAATGCACGTACTTTTTATTGGGCGTTTCAGCAAAGCACTTGAGAGAGGATGTTTCCACGACTGTCTCGCAAAAGGTCACCACAGGATCTGCTACCTGGGGTTTAAAAAAATTAAAGCATATATTTCTACAATAGTACAATATCATCAGCACACAACGAGAGCATCTGAAAACAGTATCGTGTGCCAGAGTCAGCATGGTGCATGACAAAGCGATACCTTGATGTCGATCTCGGAGTACATCTTTCTCAGATCGTGCATGACGCAGTCCAAGTACAGCTCGCCTGTACCCAAGATAACGTGTTCTCCAGACTCCTCCACCTAAGAACACATACATGTACAGGTTCAGGGTCTTGATGATGTGATGTACGGATCCGTCTGAAAACCTAGTGGGATGCCTTGCTGCTCACTGCCTAACTAGACGGAAGAGAGGATTCTAATTGATGTTGAACTGGCAGAAGACAAATATTAGTGAGACTTGTACAGCTTTATTAAATGTTTTATAAGAATTATTTACATTATTAAAACACAATTTCTCTGACCACACCGCTGGCTGCTCCGGTTCCATGCACTACGTTTAAATTTATTTTTTTGAGAGAGTGAGAAATCTCTAAAAGAGTCATCTAAGTATTAAGACAGGTTCTTTTCAGGAGCCGACATAGCGTGACGTAAAATGAGGTTTATGCAGACAGCTCACTAAGTTTTGAGACAGACTGATTTTTATCCAGTATAGTAGTGAGCATTACTGTATGTATGTGGATATTTTTACCTTGGTTGTAAGAGACGGGTAGCTCTTGTTAACTTTTCTCAGTCCGTCCAACATCTTGGGCAGCTCCGAGGGATTTACAGGCTCCACGGCAATTTTGATGACGGATGCGGTGTTGAACTTCAGCGGCCTGAAGATCTGAGCCTGAATACAGACATGCGAGAGACTGTGTGTGAATCTAGAAGTTGTACATGCAAGTCCTTTATTTGTTTGGGCAGATAATTTTATCGATACTGATATGGAGAGTGATTAAGACTGTAGTAGCAGGGGCCAGAATTAAAAAATAAATCATCACCAGAGTGCAATAGTTTTTGTTAGAAACACAAAACAAGATTAAACCTTGCTAAATAACATAATATAGTTTGAGCACATTTATTTGGTCAGATGAGATTAGGATACATTTGTTGGGCTCTTATTTGTTGGACTCTTATGAACCTGGTCAGGACTATTAGTGTAACATGGAGGTGGAGGGAGTGTGAAAAGGTGTTGGGGAGATGATATTTATAAATGGCACAAAGAACACCTGTGGATACCAAAATACTGGCTGACCAGATGACTTCCAGCCTCCAGAAGCTTAGCAGAAGAGGAACATTCCAGAAAGATAGTGATCTATAGCACAATACCAAAATCACAAGAGTTTCTAAAGAGGAAACAAAGTCAGAACGGTGACCTGGTCAAGTATGTCGTCTGACTTGAATCCAATAGAATACCTCTGGGGCGTTTTTAGAAAGAAAGGTAGAGCAACACAACCATTCCAGCAAAAAACAGCTAAAAAAATTAATTTGTTCAACTTAATTTATGTGTATATTTCATGCTGACAAGGACTGAGTCTGTCATCAAACATACAGATGCTAAATATTAAAAAAATTAAAGATTTGAATCTCAGTAATGAAAGGTGTACTGACTTTTGGTGCGTCGAGTTCCTAGTGTGGGGCCTGGATTTTTAATATAGTCAATCTTAACTGTTAGTTTTTAAATGTTACATAAGAGAAAATACCTACTGTTTAACTTAGAAATAATGTATTACTGTAAGGTGATACAATTTTAAATTTTTTGACACTGAAGCGAAACTGCACAAGGGTTGACTCACTTCTGGAAGCTACTGTATACCATACATATAACTGTGTAATAGGAAAGAAATGAGGAACTGGGGCTTGTTAAAATCCTAAGGTGAGCTGCTTACAGTAAAAATTCCTGCATGAAAATGACACACAATAGGGCTAAACCACAGATGTCTGCTAAAAGGAATGGTTGGAATTTACATGCATCAAAGAATCTGGAGTTTCTAGCATGTGTATCATCACCAAATCTTCATTCTCATTGGCTCAGTAAAACAGCCTTTCTTCATTTTTACAACACATTCTGCTAATGTCACATCCAGGAATCAATGCTGCTCAGGGTTCGTTTCCCTTTATGCGGACCTTTCATAATTGTTTTCCAGCGTTCCCCTTGAGACTAATTTCACACGGTGTGCTCGAGTCACACAGGCAGTCTCACCTCTTCGTTGCCCCGAGGCTCTGTGATGGTGGCGGTTTTCACGATAGGCTGGTCGCAGCCTTCAATTAGCACCCAGTTGCCAGCAGGGACCCGATTCACCTCAATCTGATACCTATACGCACACAAACAAACAGGGTTGAATCAGATGCAGGGTTTTATAATAATGTAATAGGAACATCTAGGCTTTTTTTTCCCCACTGCACAAACTGTGGTATGACCCAAAGTCAAGCTTATTGTGGCACCTCATTAATCTTCATCAAGAGGGGATTTTAACCCTTTTAAAACCCAAATGGACCAAGCGTGATAATTAAATTCCATTCGTGTGCAGTGGAAAACCGGCCGTCTGTGCTGGCCATGATGCTTAGAGCTGTTTCTAGCATGGTCGGCCATGTTGAAAAAGCACAGACCTGGCTACAGAGATCCATAAGCGCCCGACGGTGCAGATCTGCGAATCCTCTTCGTCCTCCAGTGTGTAATTCTCTCCTAGAACTTTGACCGGCTGTCCCGCCTGCAGCGTTCCGCTCAGAACCCGACCGAAGGCGTGGAACTGTACTCCGTCATCCGTGCTGTACATCTTAGTGGTGTGACACATTAGCGGACCCTGATACAAAGAGGAACATTTGTATAATAAATGCTGGTATTATTGTCACATCCAAAAAATTTTTTTTTTTTTTATTAAATTAAACGCAGCCTTGGGTACGTACATCAGGGTCACATTCGGTCATAGCCTCTCCTAGGTCTGAGTCCAGTCCTCCGGTGTAGCTGTGCTCGATCTTGGCTCTGGCGCCCCTTTGAGGAGACGGGATGTGTTGCACGCACATGTCCACAAAACCTATGTGGGACGTTTTGTGACATGAGCAAACATGTTAAACCCTATAATAATAATACAGAGTATGCACATCTGATATGTGATCTCATATCTTGTTACTTTTAGGCAATGACAAACCTGTAAACTCTCCAAAGAAGCGGTTGCAGACGAGTCTCAGCAGGGGACGGATGTTGAGTTTGAGCTCCTCTTTGGTCAAGTGGATGCCCAGTTCATCCAGTACACGTGGCAGTGAAGTGTCCACATCCCCAACCACCTACAGAGAGCACGGAGAAAGTATTTATTAAAAAAAAAGTAATAATAAAAATAACTTCCATAACGTGTGCATAAGCGAGTTCGTACCTGAGAGAGGATCTTGTAGAGCGGCTCCAGGACGAACTCCACAAAGCTGCGCTGCGAGTTACTATTGGGGGCTTTCTTGGTGAATTTCCTCCTGAATGACAGATCAGAGAAGAGGTACAACCAATCAGACAAGAGTTAGAGAAAATATCCATAAAGCAAATCTCAAGCAGCGGTTAAAGAGATTCTCACGTTTTGGGGTTGAAGTAGATGTCTCCCCAAAGTCTCTTGGCAAACTCGTTGTAGTTTATGTCACCTGGGAAAATAAAAAAATAAAAACAGTAAATACACACACACACATCAACATCAGTCAGTACAGGAATGTCAGCTGATCCAGGACGTGCGTGTGTTACCATAGGTATCCGAGTAGATCTTGGCGAACGAGCCAAGGGTAAAGCAGACGTGGTACTGTGGGGAGGCGAAACATACGTTGCCCAAAAGAGGAGACACCACTAGAGACTCATCAGTTGTATAAGTGCTAAGAGAGAATGACATAAAGAAGGCAAAATATTAATATTATAACACTAATATTCTACACTTTTATGAATTTTACACTTCTATCAAATTGTGCAAATTTACTGTGTGCAATTTTATCCATTACGATCATTAGGGCAGCCGTGGGCTTGTGCTTAAGGAACCAGCCTTGTGCCTGAAAGGCCACTAGTTCAATCCCTGCAACCAACAAGACATGACTGAAGTGCCCTTATGCCGACTCGCTGCCTCTAGTGTGTCTGCGCTTCACCGCATGGGTGGTTTAAATGCTGAGGTCAAATTCCTCTGTGTGCAAGCAATAAGTGGTTCACTTTCATTTTCCTTTCACTGGATTTTGGCAGTCATGTCTGGATTGCGGAAATATTTTACAATGGATTTACAATGGATACCCTATTTCCTGCACAACGGCCGACAATACCTGTTGTATTAAGGTGTAGGATTTCTGCACATCCCAGATGTGTTCGATAATGTTGAGATATGGTGACAGGTGGAGAGGGTAAAACCCCAAACTCAGACGAGTGTTACACCAAGCATAAGTAAGCAAAGTAGGCAAGTGTAGGGTTCATCTGTCCGAGACAAGCCCCATAACCATTATGGATATCATGACCAGCCATGTATTTTGCATAGGCTCGGCCATACCAGTCTTTTTCCGGTGTATGTACATCAGCCATAATGTTAACATCACAAAACCACTCACAGGCAAAGTGAATTGTTTTAGTGGCACTGGTCAAGGGGTGGGATATATTTAAGCAATAACACACAAGAGGGAGTGCTATATCACAAGATATTGGCATTGGTGTGTTGCGTCGTAAGCAGGAGGCCGCAGGCCGAGTGGTCATAGATCAGTACACCAGTGCCAATATCTCACGATAAAGCACAGACCTCGAGTGCATTATTGCGATTATACCACTGTTCCGTTATCAGCTTTTGATAGATTTTAGGATAAAGAGGACGGAAAAATATGATCGACTTGTTTATCAACATTCTGTGGGGTAAAATAGTTCCGTTCTATCAGACGGCCCGCTGCTGAAACATCTAATGTTATATATCTAAACACCCGCTGCTGCTGAAACATCAGACTATAACAGGCAAGAAGCATCATAAACTACACAATAATTACTACAAACATAATAAACACAAACACATCCATTCATAAAATTAGATTGACTAAAACTAAAGTACAATTAAACAATTTATAATATTAATATATTTTACGAACTTGCTATAATCCATTTTGTCAAATATTGTTGCCGGTTTGTTCATGGCTGTGGTGTTTGGCTTGTAAATGCTGGTGTCATTGCTATGGTTACGTGTGTATGTGGTGGAGTGATATTTGGAGCCCTTCGGTCCCAGTGCTATTATCATGTAATAACGTAACTCATGGAACATCTCTCGGCCAATCAGATTGCAGGGTTGGAACTAACTGTGGAATAAACAGCTCCTTATATCTTTAGATACAAGTAGTGGTGGTAGTAGTAATAGTAGTATTAGTAATAGTGTGATTGGCCAAATGAAAAATAGTAGAAATGCGGCATTGCCAAACGATTCTTAGCGTGTGATCCAAAGATACACGAATGAAACCTTAAAAAGTCCACTTCAACAAGTAATTAAAATACCTGGGCCATTCCAGCTCTGTAGCGCAGACAACACAGTGTAAAAATGTTCACCGTTCTGGGATGAAGTACCTGAGCATGCCGTTGACAACACAGTATAAAAATGTTCACCGTTCTGGGATGAAGTACCTGAGCATGCCGTTGACAACACAGTATAAAAATGTTCACCGTTCTGGGATGAAGTACCTGAGCATGCCGTTGACCTCATCAACAATATGGCGCAGTTTATAGTAGGCGTCAGTGGGAGGAAGTTTGAGCTCCAGGATCAGCCGGTCTATTTTGTTGATGCAGATGGTGATGGCCAGCCGCTCCTGCACGGCATGTTTTATTAACCGCTCCGTGTTCAGCATCACCTGCGTATTCAAGAATTGTGTGTGTCACATGGGCATCTTTAGCTGGTAGAAAGACAGTGTAATCAGGGATGCGAATCCGATTTTTGGGGTCACGATTCGATTCAGGAATGATTTTTCTATTCAAATGGTCTGTAAATTTTGTTTAAATAATGATTGACAAGATGAAATGACAATGTAAACAAATAGAACATTTATTTAAAACAATACTTTTAGGATACTTATTGTATCAAATCTTTTGCATTATTTTATATTCATAGCAAAAATAGGATTGAGAAAATTCTGTAACTTAAATGACCAGTATTAGGTTCACTTAGCTGTCTGGCTTTTTCTTAAATAAAAAAAAAATCTATCAATGAACAAATAATTCAAAGTATATTAATACAAAAGTAAACATAGACTTCAGTCTACCACAGTGCATTAACCTTCAACTGAAAATAAAACACAGACTTTAAAGTCATAGTGCATTACTGCATTTATATTTTGTATCATTTTGTCTAAATGGAGTCCATGCCAGCGGACTTCAATCAGACAAAGGGAGCTGGATAACTAGCTTGCTGTACGGTGGCTTAGACGGCCTTTTTCTATGGTGGCCTATGGACACGTAGTATAATATGCAGTACGCTCGGGAGTCGGAGTGGCAAAAAATAAAACTTAAATGCATTTTAAAATCATTTTTTATATTGAATCAGAATCGCCAGGATTAGGATTCAGCACCCCTAAGTATAACAGGGAAGCAGTGTGCATCCTAAAGGAACTAATAAAATAATACTAGAAAATATTATAATGATAAAAACAGACTTAACTTATTGTGTATCCCACCAATTACACTTATGGGCCAGTCGTAGGCTGAACCCAGTCTAGAACCAGAAAGTCCCAGGTTCAAGCCTAGCAACCGACAAAACCTGACTGGAGTGCCCTTGAAAACCTGACCACTACCTCTGAGCACATGTGTTCATTAGTGTGTATGTGCATCTCATTGCATCGATGTGCGGCGGTCAAGTCCATTCTACATTGGTCAAACGAGCCACCTTCAGCCATCTCTCTCTAACATACAGCTACAACAGCTTACAGCCCAGAAAAGAAAAGGCTACCACACGCTTCCTCTGACACATCTGGATGCCAACCAGCTGAGTATATTTAAACTGCTTATTATCCACTGAGTCACAGTGCAGCAGGAAATAAAGCACAATCCGCCCTCTTACACACGCAGGACTGCATAGATGAAAACGACCGGCTAGAGTCGGGGTGATGGTGAGAATGACGTCACGCCCTTTTATTTACAGTGTGTTAATAGTTGTCTTATACACTGCGCCCTACACAAACAAGACTCAGTTAGTGAGATCCAGATGCACCAGCACCAAAACGACTCACCCCCTCAGCAGCATCGATGAACAAAACAATCCCATCCGAAAGCCTGATTCCTGCTGTAACCTCATCGGAGAAGTTCACGTGACCTGCGGAACGAGAAACCTGCGTTATTACCGTCATCGTCGTTTCTACGCACAGCGCTGTACGTCAACGTGCCGGCTGCTTTAGGTGTGTATACCTGGAGTGTCCATAATATTGAACAGGTAGGATTTCCCTCTCGAGTCAGGAAGTACCATTGTCACCGGTGTGCTCTTAATACCAACTCCTCTCTGCAGAAACGCACACAGACACACCAACACAATATCAACATACACGTTTTTATATGCAAGGTAGCAAAGTTATAGGTCAAAATAAGTCTTACCTCTTGTTCTGTGAAAAGAATATCTGTATAGCGAAGCTAAAAGACAGAGAAAAGAGTCAAATGTAAGCATACAAACAAGCGTGCGCTAAATATGTAGCAACACCACATATGTACGTCATAGATTGTGTCCACCAGTGTGTCTACTGTATAAAGCGACAGAAATCGATCGAAGCTTCACAGTGGTATAGGGTTTGTTTAGGTGGCATTCCATGGGACCCCTGGTACATCTACAAATGTCCCTGACAGGTGAACACAGTGTGTGTCTCCTTCTGATTGATTTGGCCTCTTAACAGGACAATGTGCTATTAAAACAGGTTCAGTGGAAACCCTTCTGGGTGTAGTTTAGTTTATACACAATGAATTTATACTTACATCTGCATCATCTCTCTTACGGATTTCTGGATGAGTCTGTTCAATCAGGCAGTCCACAAAGCATGTCTGTGAAAAACAAACACACACACACACACACACACACACACACACACACACACATCCTGGTCACTTAAATACAGCAACTTATATTTATTTGTCTACAACAATATACAGCAAATGTAGTTTTTCAGGTCATTAACTGAAAAAAAAAAAAAATCCAACATTTTTAAAAGAGAAGCAAATGTCCGAAGTCTGATTTGAAGAGACAAGCATACACCATTTAACACACTTTAAACGAACATTTACACTAATGGTATTTTTATTTTACACTATAAACCGCATAACTTAAGGTGGAAGGTTGGGTCTCGTCTAGACAGACATACGTCTACTGAAATCAAGAAAAGCTCCACAACTATCAGGTCAATGTGATTAATCTTTGTCTTTATGGGTGGGTAAGACCTTACTGAATATATTACCAGTGTCAGTAACACTGTGACTGTTACTGTGCTAAAGTGCAGACATGTGATGTTTAAGCTATGCTGTGCTTGGTATCAATAAGAGAGTTACTGCGCTAGTTTTATATGACGGCCAACATGGTAATTTTAATTGTCCCGTACAATCATCAGACTTTTTTTTTAACAGGATTATTAAAATTATTGCCAATTAAATATTGTTTGGACAAAAGACACTTAGTGTGTTGTTTTGGTAGCGTCAGGACGGAAGGGGGAAAAAGCCCATTGCGATTTTTTATGAACATTTACAGGCAGTTATGTACCATAGCACCATTATACAGTAGTGTGTAAAAGTCTTAGGCACATGCAAAGAATTGTTGTGAAGAAGTTTTTACTGTTTGAATAAAAAAAAAAAACCTCCACAATGAGAAGTAAACAGTAATAAGTAAAGAAAGTCTGGATTAGGTGCGAGTACACTTTATTTGCTTTTGTGTTAAATAGTCGTCCCAGGTTAGGATGACCCAGTTTTATTAGGGAATTTGATGAAGATGTGTCTGTGAGAATCTGTAACAGTTTTTCTGGAGGGACTGACTGTCACACTTACTTTTTCCTTCATTATGTTTTTTAAAATATCTTATTTAATAGGTTTGCCTTCTTTACTGACATAAAAACATTTTATGTAACATTATTATTATTTATAATAATAATCATAATTTGTTAATAATATTATTGTTGTTCATAATCTATGGAAATCTTTTACAAAATGTTTTTTGTACCGACTTAATAATGCAGAATTCGTCAAGTAAATGTCTATAACAAAATTTGTACTAAACACAACATAGGGGGCCAAGACTTTTGCACAGTATTGTATATAGCACCATGGTACTACTGGACCTGGTACTGCATCTGTTGGATTTAAACGGTACAATTTGACTTTTATTATATTCAGGAAAATTAGGAACACTTAGGAAAATAAAGGAATCCAGGTACACTAAACTAGCCTTGCAAATTAAATACATGTAATTGAATTCATATAAACACATAAATAGAAATAAAATTGTATGTATTTTTAATAATTTTAATATTATAGTATCATTGTCTCTTCTATAATGTCTCATATGTAAAGGCAAAAAATTAATCTCTTTGAATAAAAAAAAACTTGGAAACAAAGGTTTGGTACTGACCTTCCCATGGTGTAAATGCCCACACAGAGTGACGTTTCTAATCAGCTCAGAGCTGTCCATTAAATCAGCGAGAAACCTGCAAAGAAAATGTACATTTGGTTCATGTTTACATGTCGTCTAGATCACTCAGATGGAATGTGATATATTATCCACACAGACTCACTCCATGTCAAAGACTGTAGCTGGCAGCTCCTGCTCTGTAAGAGTGAACTGCTTCGTCTTCACTGGCTTTATTATCGGCTCTGACCGAGACAGAAACAAATAGATTTGTTTATTTCTGCTTTGAATGTCCAAAAGTATATAAATCCAATTTACACTTGAAGTGATCATTCACCAGTAAGCGGCTGTGTGTCCTCCTCTTGGACTATAGTCTCCACTTCCGGCCCATAGACTTCCTCTGCAGTCGGATAATACTTCTTATCCTCATGCAAGACTACCTCCATGCCACCGCCGTCCTCGTCACCATCCACCTGGTCTTCATCCTCCTCGTCCTCGTCTGCCTAAAAGGACCGTACATGTTCCGTTGCATGATTTACCAGACATTCTCAGAAAACCGAGATATTTTGTAGATAGTATATTTTCTAACATAAGCAGGTTATTTTACCTCGGCTGCATCTCTGTCCTCTGCCTCTAGGTCTTCGTCCTCATCAGAGTCCAGTTCCGGGCCGATGTAGTTACCGAATTCGTCGTACAGATCGGTCTCCATGGCAATGAGCTCTTACTGAGTGCCTTTTAACAAACAACCCTGAACACAGTGGCAATAAAATAAAAATAAGCACATTAAGCACATCAGTAAGACTGTTGCTGGTTCACCGATTGTCCTTCCTCGGACCACTTTTGGTAGGTACTAACCAGAGTATACCTGGAACACCCCACAGGACATGCCATCTTGGATATGCTCAGTCAGTCATCTAATCAATACAGTTTATCCCTTATCAAAGTAACTCAGATCCTTTTCCTCATTTTTCCTGCTTCCTACACATCAACACTGGGAAGTGACTGTTTACTTGCTACCTGTCAGTGGTTTTGTCATGTTAATATATTATGGCTGATGTGTGCGTGTGTGTCCCACTGCATTTGCTTCTGTAAAAAAAATTAAATACATATGAAAGTACTTTAACTTTTCACAACATTAGCTAAGATATCCAGTTTATGTGGCTAAAAATATGAATCACTGATGCAGTATGCTTTAGGTTGTTGTATGTTTTAAAACATTTGATCAGTTTTGTGATTTATAGGATATATAAGTATCTTGAGTATGTTTAAGAAGGTGACTGTGACATTTATTGAACAAAAATATAAGACTATTAATTACAAAACCTAAAAGCAATGCAAATGGTCTGTTTCTCAACATGTTATATTACTGAAAAATGTATTTATTTTAATTTATTTTAAGATAAATCACGGTCGCACCACATGACATTTAGTAAAGACACAGCCAATTCATTTTGACAAAAAAAAAAAAAACACTAAAATTGCTTAATGTATTTTTTTTTATATGAACTTGTGTATACAACATCCTTAATGTTTGAACAACTACAAAAAATACTCAGATTTATAGTTAACTTTAGTTAGCTAGTTGAAAACCCCTATACGTCATTGACTTATACATACACACAGAAGTGCCACAGCTGGTGGTGGCTCCATAATGCTACAGCGTTTGTTTAGCTCTTATTCCATCTGACGTACCCCTGGTACGATTACAAACATCTCTGACAGGTGGACGCTATGTGTGGCTCCTTTCTCATGAATTACACCGGTTCATGTCCTGCATTCATTCTGATGGGTTTGGTCTTTTCACATCTAGAGACACCAAATTATGGGTAGAGAAACACTCCTGAGTTTCTCACCTAAGTCACCAGATCTCAGCATTAGTAAATGCATCTGGGATGCCATACAACGTGTCGTGGAATACAGAAATCCTACACCTCAGAATATAACAGAATTGTGGAGCGTTCTGTGGGAAGTTTGGTGTTCATTGCTTTCCACAAGCTTGTGGAGTCCATGCTCTGTGGGGGACCTGCCAGAAAAACTGGTACAACTGTCTAATCCCCTATGAGGCCATGTACTTCATAATATTCTGTGGAGAATACTTCCAGAGTTAATGTATTTATGAGATCTGGTGATTTAGATGTGAAAGGCAAAAACTCAAACTCAGTAAAGATGAATGTTCCTCTACCATCATTTGGGGGTATGGATAATGTGTAGGTGTCTAAA
>JAOVVF010000025.1:22270598-22286081 GCA_028565595.1 Duopalatinus emarginatus
TAAAATAAATGTCTACAACAACATTTATACTAAACACCATATAGGGTGCCTAAGACTTTTGCACAGTACTGTATAATGTGACAAGACACAAATGAAGTACAACAACCGAGATATAGTGCAAACAATGTAAAAAAAAAAAAAAAAAAAAAAGGTGGATGGTGAAGGTCCTACTATAAAGCTTTAACGTCATTAATTTTAAAATAAAAAAAAGTCATTGTTGAGAAATTGTTACTTTATTACATTTGAATAAGGAGAAGGTTATTTATCTTTAAAGGAATTTTTTATATAACAAGACACAAATGACAAGACACAGTAATAAAAATTATTATAGACAGATATAGTGCAAAAAAAAGGTGCAATATGCTACTGATGTGCCATATGTACTAAAAAAAACCCAGAGAAGGCATTTTCTATCAGCACAGAGGTGAGTCATTGTATAAAGCTTTTATAGTTGACAGCAATGACTTCCTATAGTGGTCCTTATTAAACCAGAACTGAAAAAGCCTCTGTCTGTCCAGTAGATTGTATAAAGGAGTGTGTTGTATTTTCATTATTCTGGTGAGTTTGTGCAGCATCCTTCTCTTCACAACCATTTGTACTGGTGCCAGAGTAGTTCTAAGCACTTTAAGTAATAAAAGTATTTAAGCTATGAAACAAGGCTTTCATACTTGAAAGTAAATGTAAGTGTTTTCTTACTATCCACCTTCAGGTGATTATATAATATTGCATAAAAGGAGGACAAATTAGGAATGATTTCAGCAGCCCAAGGGGAATAAACCTGAGTATACAGGGACCCAAGGAGACCCTTAGGGAATGAAAACGTTCCGGAACAGTGAGTCAGAATTCCCAACAGAGGCTCAGGATGCATCCATCTGTCATCACTCAGACACTCATGCCATGAGCACCATTTTCATCTACAAATTGACATCATAAGTCAGTCAGTCATTCACTTATCCGTTTTGTCCGCCAAGGTCGAAACCATCACCAGGTTACCACACACTAGGGTAACTTAGCATGTCCAATTCGCCTACTATGTGTGTTTTTTAGAGAAGGCAGGACACCAGAGGACGTGGCCAACCCACATGAAGCATGTTGACACAGAGAACACACCAAACTCCTCAGACAGAGATCAGGGTGTGGGTCGAACCCACAACCCCATATTCGTAGAGCTGTGTAGCACTGTCCAGCACTGTCCACCACCGTGCCTCCCGAAATTCACATAATATTTAGTCGCATTTTTAAATACTTGGAATGTCGAGGTTTGATAAGGAGACACTTTTTTTTCTGATTCATGGGGTTTTAATGCAGGAGAGTGTCCTATGAGAGTGGTTCACTGTATGACTATAAATACTAACCATTTTCCAAATATATATATATTCACTGGACAGTGCCACTCACTGTGGTACACTGTGAGTTTTTAAACACTGCCTGCATTTACAAGCACATGTAAAACTGTTTGCTTTGAGGTCTACTGAAATGAAGTAAGCTTTTGTCACTTGTGTCTAGACCATGAAGAGGTTTCATTCACAAATTTGACTTGAAAACTAGGCAATGCTCAGTATCTGGTCTGGACATCAATAAAGTAGGTTAAAATATATATTAGATATCCATCAACTATGACTGAGAATATAATGTGGTTTGGCTACTAGTGGCACTACTGGAGATATATTCAGACAGTATTCTAGGAAGGTCCATAAAATATTTAAATGATTATCCTTTATCCCCACAGGGGCAAAGGACAAGGTGGATTAATTGTAGCCACAGTGACCCTGAGGGACAAACAAGGGAAGACGAATATGGCATAGAGGGCTAGAACGTGTCCCAGACACATGAACATGGGCCAGGGCAGATTAATTTAAATACACATCACGTCCACAGTGAAGTACTAGAAAAAACTGGTAGACTAGTCTAATACTTGGTAGGTCCCCCATGGGGCATGGACTCAATGGAAATTTTCTGTAGGCAATGAACACCATACTTCCTGTAGAATAATCCACAATTCTGTTGAATACCGAGATGTAGGATTTCTGTTACACAGCACATTGCATGACATCACAGATGTCTTCAATAACGTTGAGATCTGGTGACTTCGGTGGGAATGGGAATGGCAAAACCCCAAATTCAGATAAGTGTTCCTCTAACCATAATTTGGTGTCTCTAGACGCATGTGGTGAGACTGCCCTGTTAGAGGAGGCCAAAACCATCAGAACGAATGCATAAATGGGTGTAATTTGTCAAACAGGAAACACAAACAGAGTTCACCTGCCAGAGACATTTGTAGTTGTACCAGGGGTCCCATGGAATGCCAGCTAAACAAACCACATATCACTAGGCTATATATTTTTCATATATTGTACCAGTTTTTCTGGCACATCAGTGTAGAAATCGCTTTACAAATACGTATAGCATTATTAACTTTATTTTATTTATTTAAAAAATTAAGTCAAGCAGTAGTTACATTACAAATGAATAAACAATGCTTCAATAATAATAAATTAATAGTGAATATGTGACAACACAGACCAGAAACAGGAAGGACAGACCAAAGAAAGATTTCAGCATCATAATACACAACAGCCATTAAAAAAATATAATAACCCTCTTTCCTTTATGTATAAATATTAAAAAATAAATCTAACCCATATACACAACACACAAAAATAGTGAAAAGTGCAACACGGTGACACAATCAGATCTTTCTATTTGCTGCCCGATTCAAAAAGCTTCATTCGGTCCTGAACAGAAGGACGTTCCCTTAGACTCTGAGAAGGAGAAAAAAAAAAAAAAAAAGAGTGCAAATCATTTCATTCTCTGTTCTGGACAGAATTCCTACTTCGATCAAATACTGCTCAGGTATTCTGTTCTAACCTTGGATCTGGTCGGTTGGTTCGGTTTAGTACGATTCTTCAGAAAGTCAGGATTACTTCTTGATTTCATCACATCTAAAAACACACACACACACATTATTAATATGTGTGTTTTACCAAAGGGATTCACACACAAAACAATAGCACATTCACTCACCATAACTGTTGCTCCGCTGCCTGTAAGTCTCAGCGGTGCGCTTTACTCCGGTGGTTTGACACCTGACACCTGAAACGCTCAACTCATTCAGCAGCTTCTTACAATGCTAAAAAACACAATCTGATCAGAATCGACATCTTTTTTCATAACAAACACAAGCTCAATAGCAGTATATTAACATCAGCTACATAATTCGGGAAGTTAAAATGACAAAAAAGACAAAATATTACTCTGGATGCAGCCTGCAGCTCCTCTTTTAGGGAGCTGATCTCTTGCTTCAGACACTGAATTTCTGACTCTTTCACTCTCAACGCCACCTAAACACACACATAGAGTTTATTTATTTATTTATTTTATTCACAACCTTATGCGTCTTAGCTATGAACCTGGACCAAAGACAACAACAACAACAAAAAAAAAGTCCAATTCCATCAAACTCCAGTTTGTTGACTGTGGAGTGGTGTCCAGCATGGTTGCATGACATCACAGATGTGTTTAATAACGTTGAGATCTGGTGACTGAGGTGGGAATGACAAAACCCCAAATTCATGTGAGTGTTCCTCTAACCATAATTTGGTGTCTCTAGAAATGTGAAGCGCCATAATGTCCTGTTGGAAGAGGCCAAACCCAACAGAATGAATGCAGGACATGAAGGCGTGCATCTCATACACTCTCCTGACTTCCAACACTTCTCTGCACAATTTCTCTCACAGAAACTGTGATTTATAAAGTAATACTTGGCATGAAAACGAGCGTACATTTAAGCACGTTTTGAGGCACCCGTAGCCCTTCAAAAGACTGCGGAGGTGTCTTACTATTATTAGTAGAAGGCTTTTATTATTATTATTATTATTATTATTATTATTATCATTATTATTATTATTATTATGTCTTTCCTCAACAAATTAAATGCTGTAAGCCACATAATGCCACTGTTGAGGCCACCAAACAACACGGTCTTCCGCGCCTCGACCTCTGACACAAGGACTTCTACTTCACATTCTCCAGATTTTCTCTTCTTTGCCTTGCATTATCCCGCTCAGAATGAATGGGGAAGCCTGCATTTAAATATTCATGCATGATTTGCATGGACCTTTTGTGGATAAATGTGGGCGGTTCAGAGGCAGAATACAAAGCTGGTTCACCTGCCCATATATTGAAGTAGATTGTGATGTATAAAGAGAAAACAGCTTGCAGGTCTGTTTTTTTGTGCATATGCCATTTCCTGCTTTTGAGTGCACACGCACTTTTACAGAATCTACGCCGAGTTTAAGAAATGAGGCCACTGGTCTCCATGAATTTTGCTTTGGACTGTGAAAATACACCTGAACAGTTTTACTCTTCATCAGTGAAGTGTCCATCAGTGAACAGTTGACAATGATCAACAAAATCAGACTTCAGTTAGTATAAATATAATAAATGATCTTTTCTATATTGCAAGGGATACTTTTTTAATTGCACGATCTGTGTCATCCAAATGAGGATGGGTTCTTTTTTTAAGTCTGGTTCCTCTCGAGGTTTCTGCCTCTTGTCACCTCAGGTAGTTTTTACTTTGCCAATGTCACCACTGGCTTGCTCATTAGCATATAATCCAGATCTTATATTTCTGTAAAGATGCATTGGGACAATGTCTATTGACACAACTGAACTTAATTCCAAAAACTGAACCCCCTTAAATTGTGTATTAATCTCCTAATTAATATCATGATTGCTATTAACAAATTTATACACTACATTCTTTAATAAAGCAGTGTTGCAACAATGATTAAATGGTTTTACCTCCAGCTGAATCACATCTTTGCCCTGAGAGAGCTCTGCTTGGTCGATTCCACCATTCACACAAGACTGCATTAGGGAGAGTTCAGCCACCAGCCGCTTATTCAGCTCCTAGGGTACATAATCATACACACTGACATGGTGGTGGTTCTGAAGTTGCTTTAAACCTTTTCTTAAGACACAAACTGCAGTATTACATAACCAGATATACAAGTTTACTAATGCTGATATACAAGTTTAATAATGATGATATTCCTTATTATGCCAGAATAAGTGCCAGAAAAAAACTTGTATAAGCTGTAAAAAAGTTGTATATTAGTGGTGGCTCCATAATGGTATGGGGTTTGTTTGTTTGTTTGTTTAGCTGGCATTCCATGGGACCCCTGGTACATCTAAAAAGCTGGTTCTGCAGCTCTTGGCACTTTCTTTCCAACAGCTCCACTATGGCCCCTGTTGGCATCCTCTGAAGCGCCGCTTCTGTTTGCATAAATGTCTGAATAATTCTTTGTGGAACCTGCCAAAGACTGGTGTACCACTTTTTCAGGCGCTTCAATGTACCCATATTAAGGGATTTGCAGGTTGGAATTTGGCATCTGAATTTGGCATCTGAGCACGCTTTACCATCACCTACCACAGCATGGGATATTGTCTTATAATGGGATACCGGTCACTGACTCTGGTACCTTGCCTTAAAATAGACTAAGGAAGGCAAACAGCTGTCCAATATGAACTGTAGATGCATGGGTGCAATTGAAAAATTTACTTGATTGCGTGTCTGGAGTTCCTGGTTTTCTCGCTCTACAGAGCTCAGGGCTTGTCTCTCAGTCTCTAGGCCTCGACTCAGGTGTGCATTCTCCAGGCATTTCTGGGAGTACTGCTCAGACAGCACCTCCAGTTCCCTGTGTAGTGAATCCATGTCTTCTCTGAACAAGAAACAATTTTTTTTTTATTAAAAAAAAACATTAATTCTGGTAAATATATATTTGGGCGTTCAATGATATGTTTAGATATGCTTGCTTAAAATGCTCAGACGAAAAGGAACATAAATGCACAAACACTCACTTGAACTGGACACGCAGCTTGTTGACGTCAGTGGTGGCTCCATTCTGTTGAGCTTTTTGAGCTTTCTCCAGTTCCTCCTTATGAGCTTTGTGCATGGCCTCAATAGCTACACGAGCCAAAAGAATGAACAGTGCATTGACAAACCCAGTAAGCTGCCTTAAGTAAGTATGCTTTTTGGGTGGGCACACTAACAGGCCTAAAGTAAAAACACTTGAAGACTTTCTTGAACATTAACAATGAAGCTTGGTCATATCTACCAAACTCTGCAATGGGTGTTTTGGGAAATTGATCTCGCACCTGCAATTGTGGCATTGGTTTCTTCCTGGAGTACTCGCTCTTTCTCTTCCAGCAGTTGTTCCACTTCTATCTGGTGTTGCCGCTGCATCTCCTCGATCACCCTCTGATGACTCTGCTCCATGCTGCTGAAGCCAAGTTCGCAGGTTACCTAACACAAACAAGGACACACACAAATACACACAAGAATGCATATCAGGTGCAACTCGGAACAAATCCCAAAGACTTACCGTCTTTGGACTGCGTTGCACGTTAGAATAGGAATACTCACAATTTTGATCAATGTACAAATCTATATAGTTAACACTAAATTAGTCGCATTAAAACTTTGAGTCATTTTGAGTCAAGATTGCGCATTATAGAAGGCAATCTAGTGTCCATGTTGCATTGCAAATAAGTACCTTCAGTGTCTCCAGTTCCTGTTCATAGGCCTGTCTCAAGGTGTCGGCATCTCCTTTGCGAATCTCATCTTTCAAGCAACTAATCTGCAACTCCAGCTCACTGATTTTTTCTTTCAGAGTGGTCACAGAAAGTCTGTGATCTCTGTTACTGGATTCTGGAGAGCTCCCAGTCTGTGACTGGTTTTCAACGTAGTACCCATGCAGGCGAGTCATCTCTTCTTCATGAATTTGCTGAAGCTCCTGGAGCTTTTTCTCAAATGCCGCCTCCAGCTGCTGCACTTCCTGCTCTTTAATCTGGGCATCTGTTTCGGCTGAGACGCGTGCCAGCTCGGCCACCTCTATGACCACGCGACCCTCACGCAGCTTTTCCTCGTAGCTCTCAACCTGCTCTTGTAACAGGCCTTCCAGTCTATGGCACTGGCACACAGCCTGCTCGCGCTGATCTTGCAAGAGACGCACTTGCCGCTGCACAGCCACATGTAGACGGCTTGTCACGTATGCAAGAATGGCCTGGAATAGCACAGTCTTCAAGAGGACTGGAGAGAGATCAGACAGCACACCTGCATCTTCATCCAAACTATGTAGCTGCTTGGAGAGGGCCTGAAGGGAACAGGCCTGTGCCTGCAACTCTACCACTAGAGAGTTTTTGTCCACATCTTCTAGCCAGTATTCCAACTTTTCACCTTGCGTCGGTTTCTTACATGGTACCAGTTCAGGGAGGCTGAGATCAGATAGCTGGAGTCCTGTTTTAGAACTGGTTTCTTCCTTGGTATCAAGTGGTGTGACCTCAGACCCAAGATAGAATGGGACATTAATTGGGACATGCTTTTGGTTTGGGTTGTGCAGGTTGCTGGCGTATGTAATGTATGCTAGTTCTGCTTTCATACACATCCTGTAGATCTCACATTCATCCAGTAAGCACCCTGCCTCACCCATTTCGTGATAGTATGAAAACAACTCTAAGTAGTTCCTTGTGACTGGACCCTCATGCCTCCCATCATAAGCCTCTCTATTGGTATTGGTCTGGGATTGCAACTCTGAAAGCCCCTCTAAGAGTTGTTTGCTGGGATGTTCGAGTGCAGAAGCAATCCTCAGGATGACCAGTGCTTCTAGGGACAACATCCTGCTCGTCATCCCTTGAGACAACTTCTTACCCTGACTCGTACCTTCGTCCTGCAAGGCTTCCTGGAGATCAAAGTTAAACATCTTATAAATGACCATGTTATCTTTTGTAATCGTGGTTTTTGGTATGATCCCACAATGCTTTCCATTTGGGTTGTCATCTCTAGTGCCTGGTCCCAATGACTGAGCACTGACCTTATTACCAAGATTTTGCTGCTGCTGTTGGAGATGCACAGTGATCTCCTGAAGCCTCTCCTCTGTGTCACATAACTTGCTCTCCAAAGCTTGTATCACAGAAATAACCTGTTCAGATTCATTTCCCTGTGCAGCTGGTTGTTTCTCGAAATCACCATACCCAAAGTTCTTGACCTTCAATTCAGGGCTCTCTTCATTATAGCAGTTGCCATCTTTCAGGCACATCTGTTCAGTCACACCTGAGCAACCCATTTTCAGAAACACTTCTTGCAGCTCCCGCTCCTTCCTATCAAGCCTTTCTTGTTGGTGCTCCAACTGAATTCTAAGGCGCTCTTCACACACCCTTTCGCAGTTTTGTAATTTGCCGCGCACAAACTCCAATTCCTCACATACCTGTTCATAGTTATGCTCCATATCATAGTACAGCGTCTCTTCATTCTGAAGCCGTGCCTGCAACCTACTCAACTCGCTGTCTGATTCATCAAGCTGGTTCTGTAGCTCTTGGCACTTTCTCTCCAACTGCTCCACTATGGCCCCTGTCGGCATCCTCTGAAGCACCGCTTCTGTTTGCATAAGCCGCTCCTCTAGTTCCTTTCCACGCTTCTCTGCATGCTCAAGACTATCGTTAAGACTCCTCCTCTCCCTTTCCTGACTCTCCTCCAGGAGGCGCAAGTGTCTCTGCAGGCGAACATCTTTCAGAGCTTGCGCCTCCTCTGTAGCCTCCAGACGTCCCGAAACCTCTTTCAAACAACGTCGCAATTCCTTCAGTTCATTCTCTCGTTCCCTCAGGATGGCTTCAGTTTTCTGTAGTTTTGTTTCATGTAGGCTGTCCAGACTGCCAGTCAACTCCGTCTGGAGGCAGACCTCAGAGACTTTATTCGGCCTCCCTTCTTTCTCACTTCTCTCATACATGGCCTTTAGTTCCCTATGGAGCTTTTGAAGCTCCAGCTCCCACTGCCACTCTGTTTGCACTGACAGTGTGGAAAATGTGACTGGTGATGGCAAGGTATAAAGGTCAGTCTGAAACAGAGCAATAAATCTAGTTTAATATGCAGTAATATTAGCATATTATACAGCATACATACACTTAGCATGGTCAACACTTAAATGAATGGGCACTATACACAGAATTGCCCAAAAAACTGGTATGATGATGGATGATGAGCCTACACAAAATACATGGTGGTGTATAAGGGTATAGGGTTTGTTTAGCTGGTATTCCATGGGACCCCTGGTACATCTACAAACATCTCTGACAGGTAAATACAATGTGCCTCCGTTCTAAGACGTTATACCTGCTCATGTCCTGGTTTTATTCTGATGGGTTTGGGCTCCTCCAACAGGACAAAGCACTGCTACATACTGTACATTGTCGAGTCCATGCTCAATGGGGGACCTACCAAGTTTTAGACTGGTGAACTAGTTGGAGTACTAGTTTTGGCACTACTATCCATACTATAATAACAACACTTTAAGGCATCTAACCATTGAGATGGATCATAGGTTGTTATGGTAGATATTGGATTTGGGTTCAAAATCCAAATTTGACAGGTATTCAATTGTTAAATCAATAATTATTTTTTTAAAAATGTACAAAAAAGTGCTTTAGTGCTTAAATGTTCTACACAAAATCTTCTGTCTCAGAAAATCCACATAAAACCCCATTTAGAGAAGGTAGCACCATTAACCAGCAGAAAACCCTTTTAAAAGATTCTACTGAATTAAAAATATAAATCAGTTCTTCAACATCGAGCCCCATGTGGGCTACTGCAGGCAGAAATCTTAGTGTGCTCGGTTACTTTTATGAAATGCAAAGCATGTGTGGGCCTTACACTATAGAGTCCAAGTGGTGGCCGAGTGGGACAGCCCACACTCAGCCCAGTGTGCCCATATGAGATTAGTGTGGGTTTGCCCTACCAACACTAAACCTACACATGCCCAAATTCGGCCAGCATGGCCATGTGTGCTGGGGCACATTCTATGTAAAGTTCTATGTAAAGTTTATCAGAGAGACTTTGAAGAAAGCCACAGTCTACAAGTCTGGGGTTCCATAGCATGTTATATGGCTTCCCAGATGTGTTTGATAATGCTGAGATCTGGTGACTTGGGTGAGAATGGCAAATGCTAAACTCAGATTGGAATCAGTGTTTCTCTAACCATAAATTGGCATCCCTAGACGTGTGTGATGGTGCATTGCCCTGTTGGAAGGACAATGCTAGAATATTTAACCAGAATAAGAATTGAGTTAAAATCACACAGTGTAACCCTGGCTTAAATAATTCAGAGCAGTTTAAATTAAATGAGTAACAATTCAGATCTCAGGAAAGAAAGTAGAAAACAGTCACACGATTGGTCACACTGACTCAGGGTGAACGTACCTCTTTCTTCTCATCCATCTGTGTTTTAGAAATGCCATTAAAGTCATCCACACCATCAGTCTCTGCACTTCTCTGATCACTTGGTTTACAGTTAACGATACCGGATCTCGCTAGGAGCCGTGATGAGTCTGCAGGTTTTGTAATGTGTGGAGCCTGGCTTGTCTCAGCATGCACCGCTGTGATGTAGCTTGCCACAGGATCTTCAGGAGATGATGCAGGCGCCGGCGGAACATCATCAGGACAGACGAAGTCAGATTCTATTCCCGGCTGTCTGCCGAGTGTCTCCCTTTTCTTTCTCAAGTGACTAAACTCAGCCCAGTCGAAGGTTTTGTAGCGGCCCTCTCTTCGTCGTTCACTGACACTGCTCCTCTTCCTCTCCTCGGAACATGAGGTGTTTGAGGTAAAGGAGTGCGTACGTTCAGAAAGCATGGCAATTGGCACGTTTTGAGGAAGAAAGCTGAGAAAGAATAAAAATGTAGGTTATTTTACGACTAGTGGTGTCGGCTATGAGTTAATTATCTTTTTTTTGGTTGTACGGTTGTGTGTGGGACAAAATTTTAATTTTGTTTTATAAAAACAACAAACAGTCTTCTTAGGCTTGTAACTAACATAGGGGCATCTTATGAGTAATTGGGGACAACCATGAGCTAGTGGTTAGGGAACCGGTCTTGTAACCGGCAGGTCCCCTGTTCGATCCCCGCACAGGGCAAGGCACCTAACTCCCCCAACAGCTCTCCAGGCGCCGTGGTTTGGGGCTACCCCCCACTCCGGACAAGTGAGTTTATTGCCCCCTAGTGTTCACTGGTGTGTGTGTTTCACTGCACGGATGGGTTAAAAGCAGAGGTCACATTCCTGTATGTGCAAGCACAGTAGGCAAATAGTTCACTTTCACTTGTAACAGGACCACGACTTCTTCTTTTGCGTCATCTCATGAGCTTTAGGTAATTTTTTTACTGAACATATGATTTATTGACATGTGACCATATTATTTTATACAAGTGAATGTTTTTAAGATATCAGGGTTATAGATGAACAACATAAAATGTGTCCAAGCACAGTAGGCAAACAGGTAACTTTTACTAAATAATTAAAGATTTTTTTTTTACCATGTCACATCAGGGGCAACAGATGTCTGAACATTCTTCATAAGGGCCTGAATCCAGTTCTGGCGAATCCCAGAAGTCATTGCACAGAGGGTAAAAACTCCATCTTTAGTCTGCAAGAGGTTCAAGACATGATCAAGTCAAATACCTTTGTAGTGTACTAGCCACAATTTTAGTACTATAGTGTACTATTAATACCCAGATGATGCAGAAAAAAAAAAACAAAAAAACACAGCACAAACTTAACAACAGAAAGTTTAGGATTTGGAGCAGATCACATTCATGTTCTATTAACATTACTGATATGTAAAAAGTCCATATGTGAAATGTGTAGAAATACATACATGAATTTGAAAGCCATAATTCCTTTGCACAGGAAAGTCTGTGATGTTATAACATGTAGACAGGTTAATCTCACCATCCAGATCTGCAGCCTGTAATAAATAAAGTCTTATCTCCAAGCACATCGACACCAGGTAATCTGGAGGAGTGTTTATTTTGCATCATATGCAAACACACCTCTTCAGCAACTGAATCCCTGTAGAATCGTAAACTCTGGTTAGCCAGAACAAACCAATGCTTTCTCCACTTTCCATCTTCTCCCAGTCTGGTCATCCATCCCTTCTTAAAATTTAACAGGTCGGGCTGAGAAAAGAACAGAAAAATCATCACATGCATGATGACCACTTTTTGTTTAACATCACCATCAGTGCTGTGTTCTGTTGGCTGTACCCACCGTTGGAGTGTGTTCAGCCACACTGCGCTCCAGCGATCTGGAGCGCTGGCAGGTGGAGGCAGAGACACCAGATGCACCATGACCGCCAGCGAACACCTGCAGAAACCAAAATACCACCAAAATTCAGAACAAACCTTCTCTGAAATTAATCACAACCTGACCGGCAGCTCAAACAACATGTCAGTGTATGTGTGAGAGACCCGTGTTGTGCTGTGGTTTGATCTCTCATCTTGATCGCACTCCGCAGAGCAGGTGGATACTGATGAAGAGGAACACAGCTCGCCGGCAGGCATCTGGACCCCATTTTCTTGCTCAAAATGACTAATCGCCTGGGATCGCCTAAAACACACAAGAGAATAATATATTCTACCATGTAGGCCAACAACAGGGGTGTGTTATAGAATATATACGATCAAGTTAACACGTACCACACGATACGTGGTCGATTGCTCGATTGCGATCATTCACTAGCTTGTTCACAGATTGAAGAAAATGTTATTCTGTTTATATGGCGATGTTTCATTTACACCGATCACCCATAACATTAACTCTTCTCTACCCTCTCTCTTCACCTTCCATTTAGATAAGCCGCACCTGATACAGCTGAGGCACCAGGAGACACCAGTGACCCCGATTTCTGATTCCCCCTGCTCCCCAAACCTGCCTGATCCACCACACCTTTTCACTTTCACTTCATCTCCACCTCCAATATCTTCATGGAGTCTCATCTAACCCAACATGGACACTCCATAGAACACGGTAATGGACAGATGTAGAAAATGAATCAGATTACAGACTTTACCTTACTTGCACTTTTTATATATAATTGCACTATCAGTGTCACCCAAATAAAGTTCTTCTCATAAATAAAGTCTGGTTCTTCTCAAGGTTTCTTCCTTTTGTCATCTCAGGGAGTTTTTCCATGCCACTGTCGCCACCAGCTTCTCATAAGTGATAAAATATAAAAAAGCTGTAAACCAGCTTTGGGACAATGTCCATTGTTAAAAGTGCTATACAAATAAAATCCAATTGAAATGAATTACAACCGTCTGTCCAAACAACAAAACCCTGCTAAGGCATGGAATCCACAAGACCTCTGAAGGTGTTCTGTGGTATCTGGCACCAAGATGTTAGCAACAGATCCTTCTGTAGATCTTCTCTGGGATCGGATCAGACAGGCTAGCTTTCAATCTCCATGTACATCAGTGAGCTTTGGGCAACCATGACCATGTCACCAGCAGTACTTTCTTAAGTACAAATCCCTGCATACTAGGAACACCCCACAAGGCCAGCTGTTTTGGAGATGCTCAGACCCAGTCGTCTAGATATCACAGTGTGACCCTTGTCCCTCAAATCTATTACACATGCCCATTTTTTTATCCAGAGCGACTTACAAGGTTATTGGTATTACAAGTAGGCCATCGTTGTGTTAGGGGTCTTGCCCAAGCACCCTTATTGGTGTAGCACAGACTGGCTGCCCAGACCGAGAATCGAACCTAGGTCTCTCACATGGGAGCCGATGATGTTATAAAATTTGTGTGTGGTTCTCTACATAATCAGAATAGTTTTTAATTGTATTTTTTCTTATTGAAAACCACGGACTCCACATATTCCGCCATTTGTCTTCTTCAGCCTCGACTGTCTTTGCAGCTCCAGCTAAATTACAGGATAGATAATCGGTCCACAGTGTGCCGTCTTCGCATGCTTTAAAACGGCTGCAAGTGTAGTACATCTTCAAGGCACTCTTCATGCGCAGTTTAATGAACTGTACAAATTCAGTGAGGTTAAGACTTCTGCAAAGTGGAAAACTGTGCCATAATACATAAAAATCTTGAATAAATACACCTTAAATTTTAATAAGACAGCCTTGTTACAGAGCACGACTCTTCACAAATACGTGGATTAATTTATTTATTTATTTATATTATTTATTTAAGAATCTCAGTGCAAGTCTTTCTGCTGGTCTGTCGTGTGGTTCCTATAATCCCAACGCCTCTTAAACAGCATATGAAATTAAGAAAAAAAAATGCTGCCCATACGATATACCATGAAGTGCCAGAAAAACTGAATACATAGGCTGGTGTTGGCTTCATATTTGTACCAGGGATCCAATGGAATGCCAGATAAACCCCATACTTATATAAACATCTCAGACAGGAGAACCTGCCTAGTTACACCCGTTCATGTCCTGCATTCATTCTAATGGGTTTGTCCTTCTGTAACAGGACAATGCGCCACCAAACATGTCTAGAGACGCCAAATTATGGTCGGAGAAACACTCATCTGAGTTTGAGGTTTTGTCATTCTCACCCACTGGAGTTCCAGTGCCATGTTGGGAACCCTACCAAGCATTAGAATGGTAGACCAGTTTTTCTGGCCCTTCAGTGTATATACATTGTATATAAATAAAGATTAATGATAAGGTAGTAAATAATGCTTCTAAATTTTATGGTTTTTTTTCATGTAGTGGTTCTCAGTATACGAGCGACGGCTACTTCTCTTACCTGCGCTGCTTCCCAAACAGACGGTACACCTCCTCTCTTCCAGGGCTGTGTGTTCTGTGGGTTTCACCTCTTCCATGCCTGAGCAAGTGGGATCCTGATGCATGTACCAGCTTCTGTCCCTTCTCTTCCATTACACTAATAATCTGTCCCTCCCAAAAACCTGATCACAACCTGATCACAACCTGATCTTCAAACCCACTGTTAGCAGGTCTTCGAGACCAGAGCCTTAGTAATGGAAGAAAGCTGGAAAACTTCCCACCAAGTAAAGCAGTGGAATGGGTGAGATGTTCACACCTGTAGTCCAGGTCAGGGCCTGACTGCGACCGCGTGTCATCAGCATCCGATCTGGTTTTCTCCAGAGACGAGTAGCCGCTCTCTGTGCCTGAAAGGCTCTCGACTGCTGATAGAATGAAAGAGGCAAAAGGGAAATTAGTTCAGAGATTCCGGCATAAGTGCACATTTTCCTGGCAAATCAGCAGGCAGGGCTGCCTGAACATGCTGCAATACGAAGACAAATAGCTGGCTAACGACAACAGACAGTGGGCATCAGCATCTTTAGAACAAAGCAAATTGTTTGGGCTGAGCAGATAATGTGCTCTAAATGGATACGAATACAGAAACAAATAAATATTTCAGACTGAGGGCAGCAAAAAAGTGGCAAGAGGTTTGTATCTGTCACGCAGGCACGTGTGAGCAATCAGATATGAAAAGCAAATAGAAAACATGCTTAGGATGTGTCTGGTTTAAACCAGGCTACTAGTTTTATTACATCATTAGAAATAAATTAATTAGAAAATGTTATATATTGTTATATACATATTATATATTGTTATATACATATACACACACACGCACGCACGCACGCACGCACGTACGTACGTACGTATA
>JAOVVF010000025.1:22294924-22308197 GCA_028565595.1 Duopalatinus emarginatus
TGGAATTACCTTTAGGCTATAGTCTATAATCCTGCAGTGTTTGTTTCCCGCCCGCAGATAAGTACAAACCGCCCATTCCCGCCAGATTTGCGTCAGGTCCCGCGTGACCCAGCGGGAATCAATCCTCTGGCCTGCACCTTTACTGTCTCTGTACTGAAGATTCACTTCGCTGACATGCGGAAAACCCGGAGTGGACTTCAATGTTATGTGTTTTCTCCTATCGATGAAGTGAAATGGATTAATAATATTTTATATTAAAAGTGGAGGGGGTCCAAACGAACAATTATGAAATGTGGGGGGGTCTCGTCCCACTCACGTTCAATGACCATGTCTATGTATCATATCAGCCACATCAGTTGTTATTATGTAGTTTCAGACACATGATTTTCTTAGCCTTTCTTAACCTCGGGCAGTGACGAAGAGTCACATGATGCAAAAGTATCATGTTTAAAACCATTCATATAACGCTAAGAATTTTTAATTTAACGTGTTACTTCAAACATGTTGTCTGTATAGTCTGCCATCTTCCTCTGAGGAGTCTTTAAGCCTGTGCTGTTGTTGCTGTGCATTTTATTATTGTCATTGTTACATTTGATTTTCTTAGGAACAACTCACGAGATTCTTTAAAGTTTGGAAATATCATTTTTTTTCTCTTTGGATAGTTATAATATCATTACCAAACACAATGTCATTAACACAATGAAACTTGATTTACAGCTAAAGTAGTGTTAAACCTGTTTAATCTTCAGTTTTGTTCTGTTACATGAGAAACATAATAAAATAATCACACACCATCCAACAAACAATTTTTTACACATTAAGACAGAAGTGTGCATTAATAAAAACAGAAAATAATGATTTAATGGTGAAAGCATGAACAAAGTGTGTTGGTAATGTGCTGAATGGTAAACTCCAGAAAATGATACTTTATGGTTAACAATGTTTACAACATAAATTATTTAAAATAAACATAAGAACCACAATCCACAGCAGCCAAACAAGATGGCCACGTCCAGTCCAGATACTTCTTTTCCCACCCTTTCTCAGTCCCCAGAGTATTAGTTGTGTTTCTCCCACCTGTTTGGTCCCATTGTGTTCAGTTAAAGTTAACCCTGTCTTCATGTTTGTTCATTTAAGCCCTTGCTTGTTCAGTTCAGTTTAAAGTTATTTTGTGTGTGTGTGTGTGTGTGTGTGTGAGAGAGAGAGAGAGAGAGAGAGAGTCTGTAGTCGTTTTGTGAGTTTTTTTTTGTATTCCTGGTGTCTAACACAATGCCTAGGCTGACCTAAAACCTGTTATAATGACCTTGAGGTTAAATTGTTTTAATTGTTAATTGTTTTAATAAACACTTGCATTTTTGTCTCCTCCTGCCTCAGCAAATGATTGCACACTCAACACCTAATAATAACCTGCTTGTTGTCTGCTTTTCTTGTTTTTATAGTTGTCACAGGAATTATATTTTGCTATGCCACTAGGCAAATAAATATGTTATTTAAATTTTATATAGTAGCCATCATTAAGGCTTTACTTTAAGTATGCAAACAATTTCTTGACATAATAACAAACAAAATTATTACCATAAATTAATGACAGCATTTATAAAAGAATTATAATTTTGACTTACATTTATTTATGAATGCTGTTGGAAATTACTCGCTTATAATTTAATGGTAGAAAGGGTCCTATAGATAATATCACAATGTCCTATAGACACTTCTAGGTGTGTGGGTGTGTGTGTGTGTGTGTGTAGTGAACTAAAGCTGTCCCTCCTCCATGCTGGGATCCACTTTCATCTTTTGTTTTTTCATCACTGCCTCCAGCTCAGTGCCTTTTCTTTCAGACTAAAAGACACAGAAGGGAAAATATTACGTTCCATGTATCGCACCAAGGACAGATTGATGTTCATAAAAATACGTCTAAATACGAGTACATTTCTACGAGTGTGTGTGAAGTGTTTGTGTATTTGTGTAACACCTCCAGCTGAGCTTTTTGCACCATGATCTGGCTGTAAACTCTGGCTCCCTCTTGTGGAGAAACCTTACACAGCTCCTCTTTACTCAGAGAGAAGAGCTGAGCTCCAGTGAGAACCCCCAGACTGTTCGCTGTGCTAAAAGTCAAATAAAGGGAAAGGCTAAATATGAACATTTATATGTGACATTACCACATTTGGTTAGTGTGCACCTGGAGTGGATGTGTGTATTTGTGTGTACATATACTAGCATGTAAAAGATAAAGACTCACTTATCACTGAAGCCCTTGGCACCGAGCCACTCTCGGACCTCAGCTGGAGGGGAGTGGTCGTTAAGAGGTACTGTGGTGTTATGGGCCTTGTTGATAACCAGAGGTCGCGTCGATCCTGTTCTCCCATTAGCCAGTCGCTGTGCTAGCTCATTATTCATCATTGTTACTGGGGATAAAAATAGGTAAAAGGACTGTAACCCATTTGTCACCACTCTTAAGCTCAGTAGTCTAGAAACGGGTGTAGTGCTGGTGTGGAAGCCGGCTTTAAGTCTCCCTGGGGCTGAAGAGTAAAAGGAATCAGCCTTGTGGCAGAAAGGTTGCCGGTTTGATCACACAACCGATAAGACACAACTAAAGTGGCCTTAAGCAAGGCACCTAACCTCCAACTGCTCCCCAGGGCTGTGAATAGGGCTGCTCACTGCTCTGGGCATGTGTGCTCACTGCCTCCTAGTGTGTGTTCATGTATGTTTCAGGGTTAAATGCCGAGGTCAAATTTCTTAGTGTGCAAGCACAGTTGTCAGTGAGTGGTTCACTTTTAGTTCAGTTTCACATTGTATTCAGTGTTTATGCTTCATGGGATATGTAGACTAAGACCAGATAATGCAAAAACGAAGTAATGGTTTTAATGCTGTACTAAGTATTACAAAAAATAACTTACCTCTTTCTCCGTCACCTCCTATTGGTGGCATGCTGACGGGGCGGTTATCTGTGTGGGCATAGTCTCCCCCTGGTGTACTGGGTGCAATGTATGAAAAGCGTCCCATGGGAGACAAAGGGACTTTCTGTAGAAACCCAGTAAACACAGAACATTTAACTAACAATTAGTCCATGGTTGTCCTATGGTTAGTTTTATTTTCGAGATGTACGTGTTTGTACGTGGATTGTTGTCCTAAGGTTTTTTATATTGCCATAGTTAGAGGAACACTGATACAACCAAACGAGAAGGTTCCCACATAAGAGATATTAGGATAACGTTCCACAAACCAAAACAGAAGCTCATCTAGCTACGTCCGAATGCTCTTTATGGATTAAATACAATTATTCCTGACATTCTTATCACCAAACTGGACACCCTCAGCTGCTCATATGTGCCTGGACAAAGGACTTTCTCATCAACCGGCTTAGAATGTGAGACTTGGCCCCCACTGAGCACTGGCTCCCCACAGGGCTGTATGCTAAGCCCCCTGCTATACTGTCTCTACACCCATGACTGCAGCCCAGCCCACAACAACAACCTCATCGTCAAGTTTGCTTATGACACCACTTATCTCAAAGGGAGACAAAGCAGCCTACAGACAGGAGTTCCTGAAGTTGGCAGCCTGGTGTTCAGACAATAAGAACATCAATAAGAACATCAAGAAAACCACTGTCGACTTCCCGGAAGCACAGCACCAACCTAGCCCCCCTTTACATCAATGGCGATGTACCTTCCGGGTTCTCTGCGTCCTTATTTCCGCTGACATCTCCTGGACAGAGAACACCGCAGCGGTGATCAAAAAGTCTCAGCAGTGGTTACACTTCCTGAAGTTCTGAGGAAGCACAACTTCCTGCTGACCTTCTACCGCTGGTCCACCGAGAGCCTGCTGACATGCTGTATCACACTATAATATGACAGCTGCAGAGAGTAGTAAAGGCAGCACAGAAGATTACTGGCTGCCGTCTCCTCTCCATGATGGACATTTAAACCTCAGGCTGCCTCAACATCATCAAGGACAGCTTGCACCCTGGCTTTGAGCTGTTTGACTTGTTGCCCTCAGGGAAGCACTACAGGTGCATCAGAACAAGGACAGACAGTCTCACGGACCGTTTTTTCCTGAAACCTATAACCACTCTGAAACCTCCCAACCCCCCGGACTTCTTACCCACCAACTGTGCAATATTTCATATTATTGACAACACTATTAACAACATCTGTATACTCTGAAATACCATTACTCTTACTGTCCAATATCCACTACTGTGCAGTATTAAATAATGTGCAATGATAACTGTATATAACACCAATTTTTTTTTTTTCTAATTGTATACAGAGCCTAAAATCTAGGCACTATTTATTTTTGTTGTTATATTTTACGTACATGTTTGCACGTTTGAAAGAAGTGGCTTTCTCTGTGTACATGTGTATGGTGACAATAAAGGTATTCTATTCTATTATAAGAAGAAATTTAGGGCCCCTTAGCTACAAGAGGGCCCAGAAATGTGTGTGTGTTTAATGTGTGTGTGTGTGTCTCTCTGTGTGTGTGTATGTGTGTGTGCATGTTTTTACAAAGGAAAGTGTCTTACCGTAGATGGCTTACGCATTACCACACTGTAATCTTGCTCTGTCTCATTGACGGGCTCCAGGATATTAGAGGGAACAAATCCAATCTGGTCATAGTTGTTCATACACTTCCACCACCGCTTAGACGAATCAAGCACCTAGAACAGGAGTGTCAAACTCAAATACACAGTGGGCCAAAAATGTAAAATTAAACAAAGCCGCAGGCCAACGTTGAACAAATGAACCTTTTAATATGGATCCATACAAGTTTTGCTTTAACACTGAATATGGAACAAGCAATGCTTATATAACTTAATATTGCAGACATGCAAAATCAAATTTCAAATAAAAAAAACATATCAATGGCGTATTAAATAAAATTTAAATAGAAATTGTATGTCTCTTTTCTATTTGCAGCCTTCTGGGGTAAATATCAAAATAAACTTTTTCCACAGTCTAATAAATGTGAAAATAAAATAACAATAATAAATAAATCAACCATTCAGGCCTTTGAGTAGCAAGAAAAAGTGCACAAAGAAAACGTTAATTATTGCTCAGTTTGCAACACACTGATCTAATCTGATGTGCCCAAGCCAGATACCTGGCATCTTTTCTTGGATGAGCGGGGGCTTTCTGCCGAAGCACGGATCGCTACTGAGTTGGGCGCATAATGAAAGGTGCGTATAATACCGGTGGGCCAGCTCCAATGGTAATATGATATTGCCTCGCGGGCCAAATATAATTACACTGCGGGCCACATTTGGCCAGAGTTTGACACCCATGACCTAGAAGAAAGAGACATGAAAGTCTTGCAGTTGACTTTATGTGCTATATGTTTAAGAGGAATAAGCAAAGGTGTTTGTCGATGATTTTGAAGATGAATTATAGCACCCACTGCTTTATTAACATTTTGGCCTATTAACAGATGTCTCATCCTTAGATTTTCAGTAAGCTGAATGTGGTCAAAGTGTAAAGTCTACCTGAAGAGTTTCTCCATGAAGCACTGAAAGCTCACTGCTGTTCCGGGCCACAAAGTCATAACTGCAGCGATACAGCTGGTCAAGTGGAATTTCCGTACTGCACAACAAACACATACAAACACAAACAATTATTCATGTCAGATTATACAGGATCGTGGATTACAGTCTAGAGCTGTTCATGAAAAAAGTCAGACATAGTCGATGTGTCAGTCATTTTACTTCATCCTAAGTGCACTCCATAGAAGAAGGCTGTCTCAATTCTTAATTGCCTCAGAATGTTGCCCACTGAGATAGCTTATTCTGACTGTTTATTCTGACCGACCATTGAAGGCGCTTTGTGTGCTGCCTCAGCCACGAAGGCAATCGCACCATTCAGTGTGGTGGAATTTTTCTCACAATGGCTATTCAAATGTTAACAATTTTCATAAAGTTTTAGTTTTACATGTATAAGTTGTACACCTGTAATTCGTTTACAATTTTGTGGTTGTTAGTGACAATTTAACCAATTTCGTTACATGGAGAAAGATGTTAGCTGGCATACTAGCGGATTTTGTAGAGTCATTTATGAATAGCCTTAGGCTAACCCCATTAGTCTAGTAAGCGAGTCGCTCTTTAACTAGCGCGTCTCAATAATCTGCCTTTTGAGGTAACATGTCTGTTAGAATCCTCTCTACTTAGGCGTCTGCTTAGTAAGGTACTGGGAAGCTGGGCAACCCCAAGCTGGGCAGCTCGCTAGGTTTTGAGACAGACCCTGTGTGTTTAAAATGGCTGATGATATAGTGTGTAGTACATGATATGTGGAAAATGTTTTCAGTCAAAAATACCCAGAGTACTCAGTAGGTAGAAAGAGACCATGTTCATACTGTAGTATGATTTTTTTTTAAATGTTGCAGAAGAAATTACCTTTCATAAGCTAATGCTTGCTAAGAATAATTAGCCATGGCTAATTTCTAATAGCTAATAGCCTGTTTACCTGTTTTTTTTCATGTGGTTATGTTATTTTTCAAATGAATACACAATTTTAATAGTTAATATGTTTAATAAGTTGAATTTTAATGTTTTTAAATATAATTTTAAATATCAATAAGTTTCGCTGATTTTGTGCTTAATTGAACAGAAGGCTGTTTATGCTAGTTAGCTATTATTCCCACACTCATGCGGCGCCTTTTTTTTTTCAAAATTGGCAGGTTTGTTTAAATGTTGCTTTAATGTCTTTCTCTAGTGCTTTAATATATCACTTTGGCTTTAACCAATAAAAGTTATAGGTCAGTGAAAATGTTAAAATTCAATCTAACAGAATTCTGAGGTAACTTCATGCACAGGTGAAGTTAACTGACAGTTAGCTGCCAGAGGTAACTGTTACTGAATGATAATTGTCACATCCCAACTAATATTATGTAGAATATTATGTTGTATACAGTATGGACTGGTGCAGGCTATGGTAAGAATACACAAATACGACTTTTTTAAACATGTATGCACATGCATTTATTTCTCTTAACTCGACCACCCTACATTTACTTTATTATATAGCTACATGTATGTCAAGTCTGAATTCTATATGGTTTATCTATTCTCACCATTAGGGTCCAAATAATGTGGTATTAATAATTAATGGGTTAAAATTTAATCCAACATTTTGCTTACAAGAATAAAAAAGAATGTAATAGACATGTAAAGAAATTCTCAATGGTCAGGATTTACCTTTCATCTGTGAGCTGGAGAGGTGATGAGGGTGGGCTGATTGGTTCTGACTGAAATGACAGGCACAATATAATCAAAACAGTGTTATTTAATGATGTAAATCGAGTAACGTTTTCTTTTACAGTCACTAAGTTTTAGGTATTAGCGAGGTAAGTGTGGGGTACAAAGGTACTAGGAAATTAATCAGGATAAGATGTTAAGTACAGGCACAGGCTAATTTATTCAGATTGAAATCTCTTACAGGTTCTAGGTATTAACCAGGTAAATGTAAGGTACATACTTCATAGTACTAGGAAATTAATCTGGTTAGCAAGATGGTAAGTACAGGGCCAGCGTAATGTAATGAGACTGAAATGTCTTACAGGTTCTAGGTATTAACCAGGTAAGTGTGATTTACAAACTTGGATTACATAATTGTAAGTAACAGCACAACTTAAGTACACTGAAATACCAGTAGGTATTATGTTTAAAACAAGTGTTAAAATACCTGAGAACTGGATAACCATTTAAAGTAACAAGGTAATAATTAGTCTTGCACACTTACCTGGTTACTACCTAGAACCACTAGAGACATTTCAGTATAATAAGTTAGATTAACCTGGTGTTTACCATCTTGTTACCCAAAATAATTACCTAATACATTGGTGGTTGTATCTTAGACTTTCTTGTTTATTTACCTATAACTACGGTGAGTGTAAAATAAATGTGTTACTATAAATTTAACTTTAAGTGTGTGCAAGTTTAAAAAAAAAACCTGTTGACGCTCCAGCTGGGCCTCTTTTCTGCTCTGTGATTCTACAGGATCTTCAAAAGCCTGACCGTTTGCATCAAAGGCACTGGGCTTCCAACCGTCCAGGAACACTGGAGTATACGGGTATGCTGATTTAGCATGCTGTGAACTGACACATACACACACACACACACACACACACACACAAACTCATATGTTTTCACTTTACGTTAGCCTGAGTGTGATTGTTTGGAATATATGGCACAGTTAGAGACTCAGATATAATTTAGAACAGGCATAGTTTTAGTCATGTTTAGCAGGCTTATTGACACTCCTGGTGTGATGTGCTTATATTCGTTGTTTGACAAACTGATATATGTGGAAGAGGGCAGATTGTGCTTTGCTCTCGTTTACTGCCCTGTGAATCCACATAAAAGTAAATCAGTAATTCAGATTACGTCTGGCATTACATCTAACATGCATTTACTTTTGTGTCATTTGGCAGACGCGCTTATCTAGAGCGACTTACAAGGTTACTGGTATTACAGGTAGGCCAATGTAGTGTTAGGAGTCTTGTTCAAGGACCCTTATTGGTGTAGCATAGACTGGCTGCCCAGACCAGGAATCAAACCCAGGTCTCTCACATGGGAGCCCATGATGTTACCACTATACTACACCAACCACTGGGTGCATACTGGGTGATCAGATCAGCTGTGGTGATTAGTCGTTTACTTAGAATACCCGGAGTTAGTGAAGACAGACCAGGATTCAAGTACTTGAAGCCAGATTACTGCCAGAAATGAGCTCTACAGTATCAGATGTGTCTTCAGCCGGTGTTTAAAGACAGTTAGTGATTCTGGTGTATGGACACTCAGGGGGAGTTCATTCCATCACCTTGGTGCCAGAGTCTAGATGTTTGCCTCCCATGTGTCTTGGATGATGGACGGTCAAGCCGAGCCATACTTGAAGCTCAAAGGGCTCTGGGTGCACATCTGGCTTTGACCATTGCCATCAGGTAGAGAGGAGCTGGACCATTCTTGGCTTTGGGATTTATATCTGATGCGGTCTGCTACAGGAAGCAAAAGTCGAGCTGCTGCATTCTGGATAAGTTGCAGGGGCCTGATGGTGCGCATGGAAAGACCACCCAGGAGAGAGTTACAGTAGTCTAGTTCTGACTGAACTTGTAACTGTGTGGCCTCCTTTCAAGAGAAAGGGCCGAATTCTCTGAATGTTGTAAAGGAGAAATCTGCATGACCGATTAATTAGAGCCAAACAAGAAAACCTAGTATTTCTAGTCAGGAGTGCCACTTAATTTAAACGGTTAGTGTCTGGTCCCACCCCTTAGACTTCTCTAACCCGAAACTAATTAGAGCCAGACAGGGAAAAATCCTAGTAACCAAAATAGATACTAAATAGACTACAGAACCAGCAGAATCTAGCTAAAAGTTCTACAACTCAAGAGCCTACCTCAAAAGCAGAAGATAGTGTGCTTGCACAAAGAGGAATGTGACCTCCGCATTTAACCCTTTCATGCGGTGAAACACACACACACCAGTGAACACTAGGGGGCAGTAAACACACTTGCCCAGAGCGGGGGGCAGCCCCAAATCACGGCGCCCAGGGAGCAGTTGGTAGGCCTAGGTGCCTTGCTCAAAGGCAAGGCCTTACGACCTCAGTCGTGTCTTGCCCTGTGCGTGGATCAAACCCGGGACCTTACCACTAGGCCACGGCTGCAGCAGCACAGCTGTGCTCCAGGGCTCCAGGACTGCACTGACCGACCACCTACTCAGATTACATCCTCTATCTAATTGGAAGAATATACTCATTCATGTGCCAGTAATGTAATATTAGAGGGCTGTATTGTTTAGATTTTTTTTGGCATGGGAAATAAAAATTTTGCCTTCAGCAGGATAAAAAAAAAAACAGAAATTATGTATGTGTACATCTGCATATAGATTAGAGATCCGATCACGAGTGGCCACTCGAGACACATGTGGGGACATTTTCTAATGCCAAATGTCAACAACAAACTTAGAGCTGTCCATATATGAAGCCAGGTGTGAACAGGGCCAAAGAGATTAGATTGGCTGATTTTACATGTCTTGAAGAAGTGACTGGTTGTAGACCAGTATATAGAGGGTTTCTTAAATTTTTAAAGCATCTATCCATGGACTATCCATATAAAGTGTTATCTAAAACAGCCCCAAACCTGGACTGTCCAAAAGTGTGATTACACACACTTAGGAAAACATACAGAAATGTGTCCTGTTCTATTTACATCACAAACATGCATCAATGCCATGTATTTTTCTTCAATGTCGTTAACTATATATAAAAAGTTATATCTGTTTTGTGGTTTGAAACAGACTGAATAGAGAGATTTGTGTAGTCTGGCGTTAATTATAGTTTCAGTGGTCATGCATGAAATTTTAGAAAATGGATCATGGTTTATGTGCTCTGAAATTAGTGAAAAGCTGAAATACTGACTATGCCTGGGTCCAGTTGGGGCCGAGAGAACTCCACAACTCTTTTTCTTCTTGTGTCAGATTATGCTGCAGAAGAGAAATGGCTCCATTGGTCAGTGCAGGACTGGACACACCAGCTGCTAAGTCAGGACCACCTGTAGTTTTGACCATCTGGGCACACACACACACACACACACACACACATTTACTAACTGATATTATTTTGTTTAACTGCAGTCAAACTAATTCAAAAGGATGTACAGTTACAAAACTGAAGAACATGTGAAAATTAACCATGGTTTTACTATAGTAGTGCATCATATGAGGCTGAGTCAAAAATTATCTGCACTCTGGCTGTACAATTTCTTTTACAATTTCTAATCAGTTTTCAGAAAAGACAAATACTTTTCCCCTGTATTTTCTTCCTTCTGTTCAGTACACTTTGTCCATCTGTCAACAAACTCTCATATACCCTCATTGAGCATGTTGTAGGCTGATCTGCAAGCCACTAATGCACCTCTGTCTTCATTTTTTTATCAGATATGAATCTTTATCCTCTTAGCTTCTTTTAGGGGAACAAACAGGTGAAAGTCTGATGGGGCAAGATCAGGACTATAATGAGGACGCTTTAATGCCTCAAAATGAAGTTTTTGGAGAGTGTTGACATTATGGGATACAGTTTAGGGATGCGGGGGCAGCCGTGGCCTAGTGGTTAGGGAACCGGTCTCGTGGGTTCGATCCCCACCCAGAGCAAGACATGACTGAGGTGCCCTTGCGCAAGGCACCTAACTGCTCCCCGAGCGCAGTGGTTTGGGGCTGCCCCCCGCTCCGGGCAAGTGTGTTCACTGCCGCCTAGTGTTCACTGGTTTGTGTGTGTTTCACTGCATGGATGGGTTAAATGCAAAAGTCACATTCCTTCTGTGTGCAAACACAGTAAGGCAAGATAGTTCACTTTCTTTCAACAACATGATGCCCTTGTATAGCAGTCATCTGTGTTTTGTTTGAAATTTAGGCTTCAGCTCTTCAGTGAGCATCTCACTGTAACAATCACTGTTGATTTTTGAATCTTTTTCACTACATATTGCTCATCTTTCTTGCAAATCACAAGTAGGACGAACATTTTTTCACTGCAGTCACAAATTAGCTGATGCAACACATTCAAACCTACACAGCGGTGACTGAGCAAACAGTGACTTAGAACGGAAAGCATTGATGACAATGAGATTAACAGACATTTAAGTATAACTGGAGTGAGGATAATTTTTGACTTGCCCTCGTAACCATGGCTATTGTATAGTTATCCATGATTCTATGATGAACTACTAAGATATTTTATGTTAACCATGTGTATACTATGAATCTGTCATGGTTTTACTATTGTACCATATGGCCATATACCATATATACCATAGTAACCATGTCATAGTTTTCCTTCTGGCAAAGACTATGGATAACATGCCATGGTAAACCATAGTTAATTTTTGTAAGGGTTGCCACTTAATTGGATGATTGGATTATCACATAAACATGGACAGCGAGTGCATAATTTCATCACGTGAAAGATTTTCCAAACGTATTTACTTTTGATATTTTCTGTCTGTGTCTGTGTCTCAACACTAACCAGGTCGAGAGGAACGAACAGGTGATGCAGAAGCTCCACTGAGTGTGGTTCTATATCGGTCTTCAAACAATCCTAGAATATGAAGCATTATAGCTAAAAACAGGCAATCATCATCATCATCATCATCATGGTATTAAGAGAGACAGAGATGAGAGATTACATTACCAGCAAACTGAATGAGTATTTAATCTTCTGGAAAATGTCCACAAACTCTTGTTCGGATGGAGGGTTTGATTCTGTCGCCATGACATCATCTACAGCATGCACACCCACCCATACACACCCACACACACACACACACACACACACCACAGTCATTATATCAAAACCTTTCCTTTAGTGTTGACTCATTTTTAAATGCCCCAATCCCTTCATCCGCCTCACTCCTCTCTTACAGCCGTGCTTCTTCTTGCTGCTCTTTTTTCTCTTCATGTTCTGCTGCAGCGTTTGCCGAGCATCTGCTGCCTGCTGTAGCTGGGCCATGAAGCGCTCCACATCCTCAAAGCAGTGGTTTAACAGCTCCTGAACGACAGACAGAATGCTGTTTATTGTCTGATTTTACACACACCCACATACCTGTCTACAATCAAAGGCCATTTCATCTAATACACCTGTCGCTTGGTATAAATGCATTTTTATGTGTTTAATCACAGATTCAAAGCTCATCATAGGCTCATACACAGGAGCTGGGCTGAGAACCAAAAAGCAAACATTTCTCATGGTACTGATAAAGGATAGAGAGTGATTAATGTGCTCTGTGTGTGGCGAAAATGATCTACAAGGTGCACTGATAAGGTCGGATCTAAGGATACACTCACATCAGCACCATGTCAACTGATGGCTAGGTTAAAAGAGAATGACAACCTGCACATAGGAACTGATGGGCTGGCATGAATGATGAAATAAATATTTAGTATATTCCACCAATAACCTTCCCAATAAAGACTAAAACCTGTACTGTGTGTAGATTGACAATTTGTTGGTACACACCACATCATGTTCTGGATGTCTTACTCTTTCCTTTGTATTTACTGAAAAAAAGAAAAACAAAAAATAAATGAGTGAAACACTATATACGTTTATTTATGTTATTTAGCAATGGTTGAAATATAAAAAAAAACAGTGACAATCAGTGAAACAGAGGACACACACCTCGAGCGGGATGGCTCTCTGTAGGTCTGAGTAAAGAATGTTTCCTGGGAACAACTCGTGGGGGCTCCATCTGAAAGAGGATCCAGCGATTACTTAAACAATCTGCTTTGCAGTGAGGATAT
>JAOVVF010000025.1:22326450-22339395 GCA_028565595.1 Duopalatinus emarginatus
CTTTAAATCATCTTAAAAGTTTAACGTGCGGGGCTACAGGATTAATGGCAACATTGCCTAACCTTACCTGAAATCCTGGCCGAATAAAAATGTTTTTAGTTTCTATTTAAAAATATCTAGACAACTGGTTCAGTTTAAAAACAGCATAATAACTACACTCTGCCTCTTCATGCTAAGTTCAGGACCAACTGACTAGACTTTAATAATCTGAAGGTTCTGCCTGGCTCAGCAAATCAGATAGATATACTGGTCCCACACCATTAAGAGATTTATAGACCAGTAACAATACCTTAAAATCAGCTGCTATAGTGGTATACTGGTAGCCAGTGTAGGGTGTGAAGAATAGGGGTGATGTGTTGTTTTCTTTTACTCCTAATGAGATCTCTAGCAGCTGCAACTGAACTGAATCTACTGGAGCTGTTTGATTGTCTTTTTTTAGAAATCCCATTAGGAGACCATTACAATAATCGTCCCTGCTAGAGATGGCTGGACAATACGGGGAACGTCTTCACATGGCTGAGTTTTTCGTGTCTCTAGCAGGGTTGGTTATTTAGTTAGGTTGGAGTGTTGATGGTCCATGTAATCGTGAAATTGGTTGTTCTCCTATATACTGGGTAGAAGTAAAAGTTTTCACTAAACCTTTAATGTCATAGTAAAATGCAACAAGTGTTAGTCTTGGCTGATCAGCTTACTAAAATTAGTGTGTGTGTGTGCATGTGTGTGTGTGTGTGTGTGTGTGTATATACCTCATTAGTAACATGATAACGGCATTTCTGCTCAGTGTGTGTAGGTGTGAGTAACTGATTGGGGACCTGATAGTGTATATAATACAAAACCCGCATAACACTTTCTCATACTATTACGCAATACCCTCCTGTTCCCGTCACTCTCTCTCACTCTTTCTCTCTCTCTGTCCCTCTCTTTCTCTCTCTCCCTCTATCTCAGGTTTGTTTCTTTATGGCTCTGTACTACAACGTGATCATTGCCTGGGCTCTGTTTTATTTGGGAAATTCCTTCCAGTACCCATTACCATGGCAGCACTGTCCTATAGAACTTGGCAGTAACCAGACAGGTATGTTTAGGTACACACGCAAATCATGAAATGTGTTTCTCAATTAAGCTTTGTTCACCCACACACATACACACACATGCACGTACTTAGACTTGTTCTGTTGGTTCATTTGTGTATTGACATTACCTTGTTTTGTTCCCCTGCTGCTTTGAATGTGTGTGTTAGAAACAACTGTCTCTTTGCCTCACTGCAGGAATGGTGTATTGCATGGACAGACACATGGACAAACATACACACAATGACTTACTTACCTGCTTACTTTCTTTATTGATTTATCCAGAAGAAAATTTAGGCATCCGGTACCTTCATTCAGCACACAACTGAATACATACAATAAAGATTTAGCAATAAAACGCAATAAAAGTTAGGCCATATTAAGTTGCTGGACTTTATATATGCAAAAAATATATATATGTTGTACACTGGAGGACCAGAAAAACTGGCACACCAGTGTAATACTTGGTAGGTCCCCCATGGGGCATAGACTCTACAAGCTTGTGGAAATACTCTATGAAATAAACACCATACGGTCCACAATTCTGTTGTATTTTAAATTGTGGGATTTCCATGTTCCGCAGCCCATGTTCCATGTTCCATGACATCCCATGTTTTCAATAAAGTTGATGGGAATGGCAAAACCCCAAACACTGACAAGTGTTCCTCTAACCATAATTTGATGCTTCCAGATGTGTGTGGTGGTGCATTGTCCTGTTCGAAGAGGCCAGACCTATTAGAATGAATGCTGGACATGAATTTGTGTGTAATTTGTTAGAAAGGAGGCACACCTAGTGTTTATCTGAGGTCCCATGGGTTGTCATCTAAATGAACCCGATACCATTAAGAAGCTACCAATCTGTACCATCTACTAGAAGTTGTTTTGGTACTTCAGTGTACATAATCGATGTGGTCCAATGCATACATGCTAGTCCCATACATTGTCACAACACATGGTCATGCACCTTAGTCCGTGCTTCAAGTTCATGATGGACACTTGAGAGAGCTTGTGATAAATAGGGGTATTTCTTTGAACTGGGGTATTTCTCTGAATTGCCCCTCATCATTTCAGAGAATAGGAAGCATCATGTATAAATCACTCTACCTTTCCATTTCGTTGATGTGCCGTGTGTGGAGACAGGTGAGACAGAAAGGCAAATAAGTTTCACTCTTGGTGTTTGTAGTACAGCAGGTAATATTGTTAACCCTGTTTGTAACTAACTCAAGTCTGACTAAACAAACCAGTTCAGTTTTCTGGTAAAAACACTGAATAAATGTCGAAACTGCTCTTCTTTATTAACCAATAGCGCAGATCCCCACCACTCCCTCCTCACCCCCTTCCCCCCGAAAGACTGAATACCACCGCATTATCTAAAGACTGTATGACGATATGAAAAACGTCAAACCGCCCAACTCTACTACAGATCTGTATTTGCCGAGCAACTCTGTGACAGCAATCTGCCACTGAACATAGTCTTAGTTTGTACGGCATGGTGGCATGCAGCCATGTAAACATTATCATAGTGGCTTTATTTAGTCACTTGGAAACGGATGGTGGTGAAAGGAGAGCTCGGCCAGTTAAACAGGGCGCCTATTGCGCACAGCTCACATGATGACAAGAAGGACGTCAAACAAACTGACGTAGAACAAAGTGTTACTTCTCACGTGTTGCTTAATAAATCAACAAGAGTATCCTTGACTGTTACAAGCCCTGTATCAGAAATGACCTACACTCTATTCTCACCAATATAAGCCAAGTGCATTATGGGTTCTGGGTTGAGCTTTTAGATTATAGTTCTGGGTTATATTCAGTATGGTTAAAAGTCATAGGACAGGATCTAGTATTGTGTTGGACCTATGCAAAAGACATAGGCTGGTCATGGTTATGTAATAGTATGGGGTTTGTTTAGCTGGTATTTTATGGGACCCCTGGTACATCTACAAACATCTTTGACATGTGAACACTATGTCTGTGTCCTTTCTGATGAGTTACACCTGTTCATGTCCTGCATTAATTTTCATAGGTTTAGCCTCTTTCTACAGAACAATGAACCACCACTCATGTCTAGAGACGCCAAACCATGGATAGAACAACACTTATCTGAGATTGGGGTTTTGCCGTTCTGACCTCTCCCACCTCAGAGTCACTAGATCTCATCATTATCGAACAAATCTTGGATGCCATGCTACACCTCACTATATAACAGAATTGTTGGCTATTCATTGTGTGCAGAATATTACTGCAAGCTTGTGGAGTCCATGCCCTGTGGGGGACCTACCAAGTTCTAGACTGGCATTCGATTCAGGGTGTATTCCTACCTTAGATCCAGTGTTACCATGACTACCATTACCATGTTACCATACTTCTGATCAACCACAACCCTTATCAGAATAAAACACATTATTATTATTATTATTATTATTATTATTATTATCACCCATTGACCACTGTGCATGTTCAAGGAATTTGACCTTCACATTTAACCCATCCGTGGAGTGGAGAAGCATTCACACACACTAATATACACACACTTGTCTGGAGCAGTGGGCAACACTATCACTGTTAAAACGAGAAGATCCTTGAGGAACTTTTAAAGGTTCCTCAGTCTGAAACTGTGGAGGAACCTCTTCTCAGTTCTATCCATAAAAAGGAATCTTAATTCTAATGGGCTTTTTAAGGAACCAGATTTTAATACTGAGGAATCCCAAAAGCTCTTCCAGGCACCTCTGTGAGCACTGAGGAACATTTGAGTTTTTGGAGGCGCCCCTGGGATCTTGGAGTAACCTATGAGGTTCTTCAAGGAACTTTTCATTTTTGCAGTGTAGGGAGCTATTAGGGGTAAGGTGCCTTGTTCGAGGGCGCTTAAGCGGTGTCGAGTATGTTGCAGGAATCGAACCGGCAACCTTCCGGTTGCGAGGCTGGTTCCTTAACCACAAGCCCACAGCTGCTCCGTTTACTGATGATTGAACGTGTCTTGAATTTTCCACTGCATGGTATGATGGAAAATGGTTATATAAATATAAATGGTTACAATTATACACTTGCATAATGTTTCTACTGTGATTTACACAAACAGGAAATTAATTTTGCACTAATTAAATTAAATGCAGCACTGAACAAGAAAATAAAGCAGAAGTGTTTCTCATTCGAGAGGTTTATAGCCTCTAGTCATATAAGCTGTTTGAATATCTGGTTGTTGACACTCTCTTTCTCTCTCTTGCGCTCTCTCTCTCTCTCTCTCTCTCTCTCTCTCTCTATTTCTTTCAGTAAAAGAGTGCGCCGCCAGCTCACCCACCTCATACTTCTGGTTCCGCAAGGCTCTCGATATCTCCGACTCGATCGATCAGTCTGGAGAGTTTAATCCTATCATAACCGGTTGCCTGCTTGCAGCCTGGGCTATAGTCTGTCTCGCCATGATCAAGGGCATCAAGTCCTCAGCCAAGGTACATTCTGTTAACACGGCAACACAAGCACACACACACACACACACAGACACAAACAAGCTCGGTTGTCCCTGTTTGCAGTTGTCACATGTAAATTGTCACACCTGTGCCCTTGGGATATCTAGTGTCAATATGTTTAATGTGCTAATGTTCTGAAGCAGATGTACACACTCACACTGATTTATCAATGTTAGCGGTCGGAGATTACCAAACCCTTAAACCAGTGCCCTTGGATTATACATAATGACAGCATTTTCAGCTCGTTATAGGACCGACAGTGTGTGTTCAGATGGGAACGAATGCTCAAACATTAACCGTGCTCTCTTTTTGTACTTCCAGGTCATGTACTTCTCCTCTATTTTTCCATATGCTGTGCTCTTCTGTTTTCTCATCAGAGGTCTGATGCTGGATGGAGCCATCGAGGGACTCACCTATATGTTCTTTCCAAAAGTGAGTATTGTGATATGATTACCGGTACGTTATAACAGATATACACTAAAGCGCCAGATAAACAGGGGCATATGAGCCTGTTTAAAATACATAGGCTGGTTGTGGCCGTATAATGGTATGGGGTTTGTTCAACTGGGACCCCTGGAATGTCTACAAACGTCTCTGACAGATGAACAGTATGGCTGCGTCCGAAATGGCATACCTGAATACTACCTACTACCTTGGAGCGAGTACATACTGCTAAACTAATATACGCTAAACTAATATACGCTTCTAGTATGCGAGTGTGTAGTATGCAGATCACCGGGGACGCACTTGATCCACCCTTTGTCACGAGGCCTGTCTCGAACAATTATTTAAAGTCTCAATTTTAGCCAACTTTAAATTTGTTTTGTAATAAAATATGTTACCTCAGCCCAGCCTACACGGATAATCATTTCCATTTACTGCATTTGGCAGACGCTCTTATCCAGAGCGACTTACAAGGTTACTGGTATTACAGGTAGGCCAACATGGTGTTAGGAGTCTTGCCCAAGGACCCTTATTGGTGTAGCACAGACTGGCTGCCCAGATCGGGAATCGAACCCAGGTCTCTCACATGGAAACCCAATGATGTTACCACTGTTCCACACCAACCATCATAAACTCGCTCCGTCTCGTTTATCGATACAATAGACTCGCAGTTCACCAGTGAGTGTTTTTTTTTATGTACAGTAGATTGTTTGTTTCAGTCACAATTGTAAACTGCCTGCTCCTGCATGTCCACTATACTCCTCAGTGCTCTGCTCTTCTGCTCCAGATGAATTATAGGATATGTCAGGCTCGGACAGTGTGCTGGTGAAGCATACTAGAAAATTTGTCCCGACTTAGTAGGACATCCGGGAACCTTTCACATACTACCTAATACGCACTAGGTATTCAGACACACTACATTGTGTCACATACTAGATTTGCATCCCAGCTAGTATGGGAGTATGCCATTTCAGACACAGCCTATGTGTGCCTCTTTTCTGTCAAGTTCATTCTGATTCTCATTTCTAGATGTACCAGGGGTCCCATGGAATTCCAGCTAAGCACACATCACCCCTGGCTTTAAGTAGCTTAAACGAGTGCCTTAAATGCTGCAAATGAGAATAATTAGTTTTTATTTGGATTTGTTCAGGTACTAGGGGTCATGTTTAGGGGATTTAAAAAAAACGTAATTGTGGGATTAATGAGGCATGGGATTAATGATAGGTCTATTTCTTAGACCTAAATTTGTTTTAATTCTCTCCTACCCTATGTGCTTTTCTCAGTTAGAGATCTGGGCTGAGGTCCAGGTGTGGCGACAGGCTGCCACTCAGGTCTTCTTTGCCCTCGGTTTGGGCTACGGATCCGTGATCGCCTACTCCTCCTACAACCCGATCAACAACAACTGCCACCGGGACGCCCTCATGGTCTCTGCCATCAACTTCATGACCTCGGTCCTCGCCTCGCTCGTCGTCTTTGCAGTCCTGGGCTTCCGAGCCAAGAACATTGCCATGGAGTGTGTTGTGGAGTAAGTGTGTGAGCAGTGTGTATTTATCTTCCAGTCCCAATTCTGACTTATTTTGTCTAGATAAAACAATTTTTTTCTCCTGCAGGAATCTGAGTAAAATGTCGGAGATGGCAGATTCAGGTACCGCTCAGCACTGGTGGCCGTGGTTCAATGTGTCCGACCCGAGATCCGTGGAAATAAAGGATTACCAGGAGTGGTACAAGCATTATGGGAGTTTGCTGGGCTCAAATATTACCAATTGTGACCTGGAGAGAGAAATGAACAAGGTTTGTACATACATGAATGAGATTTCTAAGATTCTAGCGTGTTATATCGACCTCAACAAATTTCAGCTCTTACACAATACTGCAGGATAAAATCAGCTGTAATTAATATTATTAGTATTATTGTTGTTGTTTTCACTGTTGTTATATTAATGCTGTCATCCAAACAATATATTATTTAATAATTTATTCGTTCAGTCATACATTATCTAAGCTGCTTATCCTACTACTAGGCTGTGGAGGTTGCTTTGAGTCTATCCTAGTGGTCATTGGACAGAAGTAGGGGAAACCCCTAAAATAGGTCACCAGTCCATCGCAGAGCAGGCACACAGACACAGATTCACTTTTAGGGGCAATTTGGTATTTCCAGGTTGCCTTACTGCATGTTTTTGGATTGTGGCAGGAAAAACCAGAGCTCCCAGAAGATACCCACATAGACATGAGTAGGACGTGTAAACTCAACGCATAGAAATGATCCTTGTCACATGGCTGGGGAATTAAACCCAGGCCATTATTGATGTGAGATGATAGCACTGCCTGTGCCAACCTCTTTTAAAAAGATTAGAAAAGAACAAAAAGGCTAAAAAAAGTTTTTTTTAATTCTAATTAGGTAGCACATGCACCCTACAAGCCCAAGATGCACCCTACAAGTCCAACATTAAAATGGAAATATTAATTGTAGCTAGTACTCTCTACTGTCCAGTGCTGTTTTAGAACATAAATCAATATCTTCTGATCAGTCAGGACAGATAATTTAACAATGCTGTGTAATAATAATATGTAAATATAAGACTTTCTCATTCAGTGTTCTAGTAAGTTGCACTAAACACTACACTGATCTTTGCCTTTGTCTCAGGGAGTGGAAGGGACTGGTCTGGCGTTTATAGCGTTCACTGAGGCCATGGCTCTATTCCCAGCCAGTCCGTTCTGGTCGGCCTTGTTCTTCCTCATGCTCCTGAATCTGGGTCTGTCCACCATGTTCGGCACTATGCAGGGCATCCTCACGCCTCTCATGGACAACTTTAAATTGCTGGGCCGCCACAAGACACTACTCACCGGTACAGACACGTGCACAGGCCGGGACAGGCATATAGTTATTGTTGCACACACATGATAATGATTATGTTCCTGGATTTTAGTGGTTAGCTGTATCCTGGGCTTCCTGATTGGCCTGCTGTTCACTCAGCGCAGCGGGAACTACTTTGTGACCATGTTCGATGACTATTCTGCAACTTTGCCGCTGATGATCGTCGTCATCTTTGAGACGATTAGTGTGGCCTGGATCTACGGTGCTGATCGGTAAGACTAGTGCTGAACTGGATGCTTAAAATGATCCTTTGATCCGTTGGTTTTTAACCTAATTAATTATCCACTACTTTAACACATGACGAAATCACGTTTTATTGTACTCACTGGGCGGAAGGCAGGGAAACACCATGGACAGCTCACTAGTCCATCACACACCTAGGGGCAATTTAGTATCTGGCCAAAGATCTGTCCGACATACATCCTGACGTTTTCAAGGAATATTAACATCGTCTGCTGACTGTTATGTCTATGAAAGCAGTGCAGAGTGATGAAAAAGCCTGTATGCTGTGGCCTAGTGGATACGGAACCGGTCTCATGACTGGAAGGTCCTGGGTTCGATCCTCACACAGGGCAAGACACGACTGAGGTGCCCTTAAGTAAGGCACCTAACTCCCCCAACTGCTCCCCGGGCTCTGTGGTTTGGAGCTGCCTCCCCCCAGCTCAAGGCTGGTGTGTTCACTGCCCCCTAGTGTTCACTGGTGTGTGTGTGTGTGTGTTTCACTGCAGGGATGGATTAAATGCGGAGGTCACATTCCTCTGTGTGCAAGCGCAGTAGGCAAATAGTTCACTTAAAAAAAAAAAAAGATTTACATAGTGCTAAAGGTGTCATCGATAACATTGTATGCAATACCAAAATTTGGAGAGACTGCATAACTGTATATACCTAGTATTGTTTTAGTATCAATATCGAAATATTTAGACAGGTATGGTATCAAAGTCATCATTTTAATATCAACACCAATCAAGCACGGATGCTGGATTGTAATAATTGTCATATATTTGTATTTGTTCATTATTCTGCTCTGCTGTCAGGTTTCTGGACGATGTGGAGGTGATGTTGAAATGGCGTCCTCCAGTGATCTATAAGTACATGTGGAAGTACGTGTGTCTGTTCTCTATGGTGGGTCTGCTGACTGCCAGCCTGCTGCGCATGTTCTTCAAGTGGCCCACTTACACAGCTTGGAATCACACCACGGTAATACATCAGCTTCATTTCGGCAGAATTACCGAATCAGGGCTAAAAAAAATACACTAAGAAACCATGAATATGGCTTCGGACTGCGAGTGCTGTAAACAGCCATAGTAGGAGTGGATTTGCCATGAAAAGTTTTACATACATCTGATTGTCTGATACACGTTAGGGTGTCTGAGGTGTTCTTTAACCATATTTGGAAATCCATTCCTTTAGGGCTGGGCAATATGACTTCAGATCAGTATCACGATTAATGAACGATTATTTTGTTTTGTTTTTTTGTTCCTAGTTTACTAACACGTATTGTGTTAAAGTATTAAAGCTGACATATTTTTTCTATTATATCTTTATGATTAAAAAAAAATAATTAAAGGAAACACACATACACACACACGAACTATTTATGGTTATTTATTGAGTATTTTGAACAACTGCAATTAAAGCACACCACTTGAAATAAAAACACCTTATGTAAAAGGTCACGTTTTAAAATAAATAGAAAGTTCTCTGAAATGTAAAAAATAAATAACTTGCACAATATTATTTTAAATAATGTTACGACAAAAGTAGACAATAACTTGCATTTCTTGCTGCACACTCGGTTTCGTAATCCGCAAGGAAAGGATTAAGAGAAATTTAAAAACCGAAATAACCGTCATGGGCAAGAACATGTGGATTAGAGGGTCTGAATATCCGTTTTAGTTATATTTCAATTAATTGCCCAGCCCTACACTCTCTAATCTATAAGTGCTTTAAGCAATTCAGTTCAATTAAATGTTATTTATATAGTGCTTTAATATTAGATATTGTCCCTTGTTCAACAGTGTCATTGTAGATTGTTAAACCCTGTGAACACCCAGACCTTTTCAGTGGTAGGGTATATATTTTGGTGTTTTTATTAGAGATGGACCGATCAGTGTTTTTGCGGCAGATACTCATCACCTTTTAGCACAAACAGCCTATAACAAATATGGATCGAGGACAGGGCTTGATGCCACTTTTAACTAGAGCAATCAAAATAAAACCAGGTCCAAACTCTTTAGCACCATTTATAATAAAGTCAACCAGCTTTGTTCACAGCAGGAAACTGGGCTTTATTGCTGAGTCACACACAGTACATGATGGCATGATTTCTGTCTGCATATCCAAATACAATATAGGGTTTCTGTAGCCAGACATAGTAACACAGTCAAAGGTTAAAGGGTCTATAAGGGTCTAGTGTTTCAGGTAGGAACTGTGAGGACCTGTGACCAAGGGATGCTAGATGCTCTCAGGATCGGCTACGTTAGAAAAATATTGGCTGACGTTTGAATTAAAAATTGGCTTGGATTAATCCTCCATTGCTAGTCCTTGTATTTTTTCTATATAACTGTATATTTCGTCTAAATTTTCATTTAACTTGTGTCTGATTATATGCGCTTTCAGGCAATGAAGTGATACCTTTGCCACTTTCTCTCTCGTAGGGGTCTGAGAGCAGCCTGGGATACCCAGGTTGGGCTTTGGTGATGCTGGCTTTGCTCATCATTACCGCCTGTCTTCCGGTGCCTGCTGGCTACATACATTCCCTCCTCACCGATAAGAATAGGCAATCGCATGCAGAAGGAGCAGCCGAGCATCACAGAGAACGATACACCAAATGTAGTACCACAGAACCAGAACTCAACAATCATCACGCTCCTCTGGATGAGGACGGCAGCCGACCCCGATCCACCTTCCTGCCCTTAGCTGCAGAGCACTACCGGCTTCTTTCACAACAGGAAGACGGGGAGGAGGAGGAGGAGGAGGATGACACGGAACTGTAACAAAGGAGGAAATCGTGTACTGGAGAAGCTGACTGAACGGGATGGCAGAGTTTCTAACAGACAGTTGCTATATTGACTGCGCCTAAAGTGCAGTTTTAAAGATGAGGTATACAGCTTTGTCATGAAACTGGATTCTGTAAAATAGACCACAATCTCAAAACACAATGCCGTTATCATGGGTTAGAAACCAAACTGGATTCTTGATACTGAATCACTGAGGTGCATGTCAACAACAACAAAAAAACAATACCTTAAACACTGTATTGGTGCTTGAGTGGTTCTGCCGAATCATAGCATTCATCATCACCTGTAAAGACTGACACTTTGTGTTGGCACAAGGAAACAGATTCAGAAAAAAAAAGCGAGCTTTGGGATGTGTTTTGAGTGTTTTTTATGTAGGTGGTTTATTTGAGCGAATTTGTTATATGAACTTATTATATACACTGAAGTTCCAGAAAACCTGGTACACCAGTCTGAAACGTAGGACTGCAAAAATATTCTGTAGACAATAAACACCACAGTTTCTGCAGAACGGTCCACAATTCTGTTGCATTCTGAGATGTAGCATTTCTGTGTTCCACAACACGTTGCATGGCATCCCAGATGTGTTCAAGAACATTCAACAAGATCTTCTGAGTTAGGTGGGAACGGCAAAACCCCAAACTCAGATATGTGTTCTCTAACCAGAATTTGGCGTCTCTAGACGTGTGTGATGTTCGAAGATGCCAAACATTAGAATAAATGCTGGATAGTGTACTAGTGTAACTCGTCAGAAAGGAGGCGCACACAGTGTTCACATGTCAGAAACGTTTGTAGATGTACCAGGGGTCCCATGGAATGCCAAACAAACCCCTTTGAAGCCTTTGAGGTTTTTTTTTTTACAGTCTGTACCAGTTTTTTGACACTACAGTGTTTTTATGGAATGAACAAAGAAACAAGGAAGTTTTGATTGTTTTCTGAATCAGTAAATCTAACTAATCCCTTATGTTTTACAGTTCAGTTAATCCCATTTGTCTATGATTTAATAGGTGATGAAGTTTAGGTTGGTTTTAATGAAAATGAATCATGTATATTTGCGCTTAGCAACAGGTTCATTGTAAATAGATGTAATCTAACGTAGATGTATACTATAAGGACATTTCTTTCTTTATACAGGATTATTATTAGTGTTACCAGTTGCCTTTACTATTTAAAAAAAAATAGTGGAGTACTTCATTTTTCAATGCACTGGAATGCACCGGTTTGTTAGCTGGAAGCTCACGATGTAGCAAAACGTTGCTGCTAGCAACCTAACATTATAGCCATAACATTAAAACCACCTGTCTAAACAGCTCTTACTGGTCGAGGCATGAACTCCACAAGACCTCTGAAGGTGTTCTGTGTTATCTGGAACCAAGATGTTAGCAACAGAGCTTTCTCCAGATCCTCTGTTAGATCAGACCAGACGGTCTAACCTTCATCTGACATGCACATTAATGAGTCTTGGGCTCCTGTGACTCAGTTGCCAGTGAACTGGTTGTCCTTCCTTGGAGTACTTTTGGTAGGTACCAATTAATGTATATTGGGAAACCCCTCACAAGACCTGCTAGACATCACAATTTGGCCTGTCTCAAAGTCACTCAGATCCTAATACTTAATGCTTATTTTTCCTGCTTCCAACACAGTAACTTGGAAAACTGACTGTTCAGTTGCAGTCTAATATATCACACCCTTTGACGGGTGTCACTGTAATGAGATAATCAATGTGTTTCACTTTATATGCCAGCGGTATTAATGTTATGGCTCAGTTCTTCTGCGGGTCGTAAATATGTGAAACACTATGATAATGTTGGGATTAAAGAGTTTTCGAAAATGTATGTATGTATATTGTTGTCAGATGCATATAGATTTAAGACACCAAGGTTTAATTTTTTTTCTTGCACCAACTCATCCTCCCTAATGCATATAAAATGTTGTATTATTATTATTATTATTATTATTAATATTATTAATATTATATGCTAATAGTATAATATAATAGTGCTGCAGTTACAAACCGGATTCCAAAAAAGTTGGGACACTAAACAAATTGTGAATAAAAACTGAATGCAATGATGTGGAGA
>JAOVVF010000025.1:22360832-22377566 GCA_028565595.1 Duopalatinus emarginatus
AGAGTGTGTTTGGAACATGTAGAACCTGACTCTCTTTTCATTTCTTATTATTGACAGATGATTGACAGAACACACACATACACACACACACACACACACATACACACACACATACACCCACACACATACACACACACACACACACACTGAAGCATACTGGCCAGAATAGATATAGGCCCAAGTGAGAACCTTATGAAACACACTTCAGAATGTAAACGACACACACACACACACACACACACACACAGAAGCATGCTGGCTGGAACAAATACACAGGTGAGAACATAATGAAACACACTCCAGGGTGTAAACAACACACACACACACACACACACACACACACACACACTCCTTAGCATACAGCACAGAAATAAAGGCATGGTCAGTCTAATGATTTGTCCTGTGTTAGTATTCAGTGCACGTTGCCTGTGTCACACTGTATCACTGAATTATCCTGATTGCGTTATTGTTGTGTAGCATGACGCACGCTGTGTGTTTACATGACAGGAAGTTTTTAGAAAGCAAAACCGGGATAAAGAAGAAACTGAACCCGGGCTTTAGATGTAAGATGTTTAGGTTCATCTTAAGATTTCTGCACTTTCTGCATTCACTCATAACCAGAAATTGAAAAATACACTTAGGGATGTGCAGTTCTTGGAAAGTAATCAGTGATGAGTAATACTGGTGTGATGCAGCTTGACAGATTTTTTTTTCTCTTATAGCACATCCAGATGGTTTACTTCTTTCATACCACGTCATTGTGCCAGTGTTTACCTGAAATAACTGAAGTGAACCACTCATTGACCACTGTGCTTGTACACAGCGAGGAACCTGACCTTCACATTTAACCCATCCATGCAGTGAATCACACACTCATGAAAACACACACTAGGGGGCAGTTAACACACTTGTACAGAGCAGTTGGCAACCCCTATCCATGGCGCCCAGGGAGCAGTTGGATGGTTAGCTGCCCTGCTCAATGACACCTCAAATGTGGCGGATCGAACCGGGGCCGTTTCAATCTGGTCACAAGGCTGGTTCCCTAAACAGAAGCCCACGGTTGCCCCAAGCCTACATTTAATCCCGCGGACCCATCGTTCCGTCAGCTATATTTAGTGGTGCCGTAGTGGTTAAGGCTCTGGGTTACTAATCCGAACCCAGCACCAACAAGCTGCCGGACCCTTAACCCTCAGTGCTTCAGGGATACTGTGGGTGAGTTCCAAATGGAAGGCAGCTGCCTAGTCAGTCATTACCCATGAAGACAGATCTGTCATTCGGCAGCATTCTAACTGTAACCAGGCGCCTCATTCGGCAGCACATTTGGGACGTTTCATAGTCAGCATAAACTTATTGTAAAATGACTAAAGCTGTAAACACACAATTCCTACAGAAATAATGACGTTTCCACAATTAACCCGTAAAAGTACATTCACATGAAATCTGCTCATTTATTTAAATGTAAATTTCACGTTTGATTTGCATTAGGAAAACTACGATATGTATTTGCCAATTCCCACTAACTCTGGTGTGATACTGCACCAAGCATAGTTACAATAAAGACAAGAAAAAAAACCCTTTGTGATATTTTATTTCATAATTAAAGAACAAAAAGCTCCAGCCACTTTAAGTGGAGTTTTTCACTTCAGTAATGAGGGCCTCTTCCTCGGCCCGAGCTTTTATTAAGGCCTTGGTTCCTCTTTCGTCCCTGAATCAAACAATCTGAATTAATAACAGCACTTAATGAAGTTCACCATCAGTGTTTCCCGCAGCGCATTCTAGCTAAGGCGGCCGCCTTAGCAAACTCGCACTACCGCCTTGCCAACGTTCCCAAAAAAAAAAAAAACCCGAAGTAATAATGCTTTGCTAGGCTCAGACATTAAGACAGCATTGATAACACGGAATTGCGACACCTGCTAGTTGGATATATTACTACGCCGTGTCTGTCATGACCGTCCCCCCCCTGAAGCAGCGCACGACAAGCCTCAACATGAACTACGGGTGAATCGCAGGGCCAAATTAGAATTTGGATTAACGGCACACTTTTTTAAAATCGCGATAATTTGAGATTGCCTTAATGCGTTATTATCGCGTTAACTTCTACAGCTCTATAAAAAACACATTTCTATTCTGTTTAAGTTTGTTCTTAGATTATGTTACACATTCACCTTCAAATATTAAGACCTGTGTAAGCTGTTACTATAGAAACAATAATGTAGCAGAACAAAAGTATCAATCTAAACCGGAGAACTGTCTCGCGCAGTCAGATTTGAGAAATCAGCGACATACATGCTGAAATCAACAAATATCTTTTCAACACACTCAGCACTGCTTGACTCTGATAGTATATACAGTAGCTGTAGGAGAGTAATGATATATATTATCACTGTCTGGTGTCACCCAGATGAGGATGGCTTCTTTTTTGAGCATGGTTCCTCTTTAGGTTTTATTCTCATGACTTCTCAGGGAGTTTTTCCTTGCCAGTGTTTCCACTGTCTTTCTTGGGACAGAGGAATCTGGATCTATATCTGAATTTCTGTAAAGCTGTTTTACAGAAGCCAACACTCACTGTTAAAAACACCAAATAAACCAAACTGAATTGAGTTCTTCATCTCGTTACAAAAACAAAAATGGAACCAGTTTTACATTGAGTTGCAATCACAGCCTGCATTGGTTCTTCTCCTGGCTTCTTCAACAGGGTGTGTCATATCCTGCCTGCCATGGGATCTGGGCCAAATGGGCTCCGCCTCTCGAGAGAAGCCGATTGGCCACAACAGCGTTTTGTGGTAACTCTGGCAACATGTTATGAAAATCAACTCATTTACATTAAAATCCTTTTATCACTCTGTGTAGAATTATAATCAGCCCGAACTTTTGTGTGCTTAAAACAGGCATTTTTAACAACCTATACTGTAATTGAGTCTTAATGGGTCTAAAGACTTTTTTTTACATTGCCAGACTTGTGATTTAAATCACATATTACATATTTAACATTCCGCTTCTATGCAATAAAAAAGCTTTATTCTGTATCTGAATCAGGGTCGTATGCAGGGGCTGTGGTGGCGATGCCCCTGGCTGGTGTGTTAGTACAGTATACTGGATGGTCGTCTGTTTTTTATGTGTATGGTAAGTAACAATCACACACACATACATACATATATCCTATAGAAAAACTGGTACACCACTGGTACACCCCTATATAGAAAAACTGGTACATCAGTTTTAATGCTTGGCAGGTCCCCCACGGGGCTTGGACTCACACAAGCTTGCGTAAATATTCTGTAGGCCTTGAACACTATGCAACTTTGGGTGTCTGTAGACGTGTGTGATGGTGCATTGTCCTGTTGGAAGAGGCCAAACCTATCATAATGAATGCAGGAAATGAGCAGGTGTAAGTCATAAGAAAGGAGGTGCACAGTGTTCACCTGTCAGACATTTTTTTCAACGGACCAGAAGTCCCATGGGGGCCAGCTAGACAAATTCCATACCATTACGGTGCCACCACCAGTCTGCATTATTTATCATTATTTCTGGCACTTCAAATGTATATCACTTCATATCATATCATGTTTTCACTGACTGTCTAAACCACTTTATGCTAGACTCTATCCCAGAGTTTATTGGACAGAATGCGGGGAAACACCCTGGACAGGTCACCAGTCCATCACAGGGCAGATAAACAGACACACACAGACACACCCCAGGCGAAAACTTTAGTATCTCAATTTTCCTCAACTGATCTGAGCTGCATGTTACAGACATGGGAAGAACATGCAAACACCACACAGAAAGCACCCAAGCCAAGGACCCTAGATCCCTTGAACCACAGCCTTCTTGCCCCACTGTACTGCTTAGCCAGCTACTGTAGTCTGGAACCACTATGGAGTTAGCAGATTGCGTTTGTCTTTAACCAGTATTATTACTATTATTTCCTTCTGTCATCTGTTTCTTAGGTAGTGTCGGGATACTGTGGTATCTCTTCTGGATCTTGGTGTCATATGAAAGCCCAGCTGCTCATCCTACAATCACTCCAGAGGAGAGGAAATACATCGAGGATGCTATTGGAGAGACGGCAGGGCTGGTCAACCCTCTTCAGGTGGGCAAAAATCTGCTTACCGTGTCTATATGCAATTGAAGTGTGATATTATCAGTGTATTATTATCCATGCTGTGGCATAGTAGTCCTTCCTGGATTGATTTCTCATTCCTTTAAGATACTAATTGCCACGGGTTGTGCATTACATGAGCACAAAGTAGACCCATAGCCTCATTATATTCATTTGTGGCAACACGTTATTAAACAATTACCACTATTTCACCTCGGGAGCTTCGTACATATTCTCTGAGGAGCTTCTAAATGATTTACCTTAGGCTGAACACATAAGCCTACACTAACATACCTAAAATGGCATCACCAATGGTTTTTTTTTCTCAGTGCATCAACTCATCTTCCTCGTCTTTTATTTGGCTGCATTTATTCGCTTGACTTCTCCTTTTGTGCTCTCTGCAGAAATTCAAAACACCTTGGCGTCATTTCTTCACCTCCATGCCAGTGTACGCCATCATCGTGGCCAACTTCTGCAGAAGCTGGACATTCTACCTGCTCCTCATCAGCCAGCCCGCATACTTCGAGGAGGTTTTCGGGTTCGAGATCAGCAAGGTGAAACGCAAACTTGCATCCACACGCCTACACGGAACAAAATAGCAAAATACAACAAAATATCAAACGTGTAGGCAGTGTTAAGCGTGCATTTGTACATAACCGCCTCCTCAACATGTGTGCACGTTTTCTGGGTTTGTAGCAGAAATGGAGAACTTCTGAGTCATCGGCATGTTTGGGTTTAAATCACAGTTTTCAGCAAGGAGACATTTAGACATCGAGTAGATTTGAAAAGACACGTACACAAAATGAGTGAATGCAATGTAACGCAAATAATATCATGTAAAAACTGTCTCTGTCTTTCTCAGGTGGGGCTGGTATCTGCGCTTCCTCACCTGGTGATGACCATCATTGTGCCGCTGGGGGGGCAGCTGGCTGACTACCTGAGATCACACAACATAATGAGCACCACTAATGTCCGCAAGATGATGAACTGCGGAGGTGAGAGAAAGGAGACAGAGAGAGAGAGAGAAAACTATGTAGCATGTACATTTCTATGTTTGTGTGTGTGTGTGTGTGTGTGTGTGTGTGTGTGTGTGTGCATGCATTTTTAATCTGGTTTAGCAGCTGGGATTAGAATCACTGAGGCATAATTTCACAGAGCAGTGAACAGGTACACTGTGGGCATAACCTACAAAAAAAACCACTATACTCACTCTCCTTCTCTCAATATTCAGGAATTCACTGTCATTTGGACTCAGGTTGTAATAACCTGAGCACTTAGAACCTCCTAACCCTCAAGATATTGACACCAATTTACGAACTAGAGACTAAACTGAAGTACCTGGTACACCAGTCTAATACTTGATAGGTCCGCCAGAAGGTATGGACTCTACAAGCTTGTGGAAACATTCTGTAGGTAATGAGCGGTGGTGTATAGGTTAGCACTGTTGCCTCAGAGCAAGACAATCAGGGTTCGGGTGGAGTTTGAATGTTCTCTTGTGGGTTTCCTCCGAGTAGTCGGGTTTCCTCCCAGAGTCCAAAGTCATGCACTTTAAGTTGATGGCCAATGGGTGTGAGTGTGTCTGTGTCAACGATGACAGCGATGTATGTATATATGTATGTAATGAACACTATACTACTACAGTCCAAGGTGTAGAATTGCTGTCCTCCACAGCATTTTCCCAGATGTGTTCAATAACATTGAGATCTGGTGACTTAGGTGGGAATGACAAAACCCCAAACTCACATCAGTGTTCCTCTAACCAAACAAAATTTTGGCATCTCTAGACATGTGTGGCAGAGCATTGTCATGTTGGAAGAGGCCAAACCTGTCAGGATGTATACAAGACAAAAGTCAGAGTCAGAGACGTTTGTAGATGTACCAGGGGTCCCATTGAATGACAGCTAAACAAACCCCATACCATTATGAAGCCACCACCAGCCTGTACCAGTGTTTACAGCAGGTCCAGAACAGCAGATCTTGAGGGGTGTTCCCACACTGTTAAAAGGAGAAGATCCTTGAGGAACATTTGCAGGTTCCTCAGTTTGAAACTGTGGAGATACCTCTTAAGGTGCTTTGAGGAACCTTCTCAGTTACATCTGAATAAAGATCAGTTAGGAACCTTAATTATGATGGGTTCTTTGAGGATTTTACACTAAGGAAACCCAAATGTTCTTCCAGCCACCTCTGTAAGCACTGAGGAACATTTAAGTTCTTTGAGGAGCCCCTGGGTTCTTAAAGTAACCCATGAGGTTCTTCAATTATCTACTAATTTTTACTGTACAGTATGCAGTGGTTAATACAAAAACAAAAGTGGTCCAAGTAGGGACAACCAATCAACCAGTAACAGATAGTGGGGGGAAGACTAGCCTGTCTGGTCCAATCCTACAGAAGATCCACAGAAGGAAATGTTTTGTTGCCAGATAAGAGAGAACATCAGGGTCTTGTGGAGTCCCTGTCATGATGGGTCAGAACTTTTTAGGTAGACGGTTTACAACTATCAACTATTGGACCAGACAGGCTAACCATGACCCCCACAAACGCACATCAGTGAGGCTCATGATCCTATTTCCAGTTCACCAGCTGTTCTTCTTTGGACCACTTTTGTTGGTACTAACCACTGCATACCAGGACCCCCCAGAATATCTTTGGAGATGCTCTGATACGTTCATCCAGTCGTCACAATTTGGTCCTTACCAAATTAACTCAGATCAGATTATCTGGTTACAGTGGTTCCTGTCATGGGGTTAGATATATTAGGCAACAACTGAACAGTGACTTCTCAAAGTCGTGTGGGGTGTTCCCAGTGGTTAATACCTATCAAAAGTGGTCCAAGAAAGTACAACTAGTGAACCAGTGACAGGATGCCCAAGGCTTAATTATGTGCTAGGGGGCCCATCTGGTCCGATCTCACAGAAGACGCAGAGAAGGATCTGTTGCTAATGTTTTGTTGCCACATACCACAAAACACTTGGTGGTCTTGTGGAGACCACGTTTTTAAATGGAATTAGCTAATTAATGCATGTACCATATACATATAGCTGTTGGATTCTCATTTCTGGGAAGGTGTTGATTTATTTCTGTCATAGCAGCTCCGACGTATCTGGCTGAGAAGCAAATCAGGATTATATTAACTGAACTCATTCTAACACATTATTGTTTCTATAGTAACAACAATTCTGGGGGACTTGTACTGCAGAAGCTCCACACAAACAGATTTATAAAATGTGTTGAATTATTTAAAACGTGTTATTTAGCTTTTATGGAAGAAGATTCAAGTGTTAGTGTAGTTAGAGATAAAACTGTAACGTTAGCTTTGCATCAGGCTGCATTACACCATCGCGTCGATGCTTGTTTTCCAATGACATCCCGGCCGTGTGATGCTTTATTCCATACTTATAACTTAATATGATAGCAGTGTGGTGCGATGATGTGTGTTATGCAGGATTCGGTATGGAGGCTACACTGCTGTTGGTGGTGGGATTCTCTCACACTAAAGGAGTTGCCATATCGTTCCTCGTCCTGGCTGTTGGCTTCAGCGGGTTCGCTATTTCAGGTGCGAAAGTGCTATTTAACTAATATTAGAGTATATAACACATTGCACACAAGCCTAGGACATAATATGTAACCAAGTCACAGGAAAAATCTCTTTCTCGCTCTGTCTCTCGCAGGCTTTAACGTGAATCATTTGGACATAGCACCACGTTATGCCAGCATCCTGATGGGTATTTCTAATGGAGTGGGCACCTTATCGGGCATGGTGTGCCCTCTTATAGTGGGAGCCATGACCAAACATAAGGTACATGCTAATAATAACATTTTCCTGTTACCCCCCCCTCTTCCCTCCCCAACATGCACACACACAACACATTAACGCTCTGTTGCCAGGTTTTATAAAGCATTTGGAAACACTATAAGCTTCTTATAACATTCAGTATATAGGTATAGGTCAATACAGACTCATAGGAATAAAATCTATAAAATAAGTTTATAAAAATTAGACAATCATGGTAAAATAGAGCTGCTGTCTGTCATAGCTAACACCATGTTTTATTGTTATGTTTGGCATATACAACTGCGTATTATAATATCTGTCTTACTGTATGTTTTCTTCCTTTTCCCCACAGTCACGTGAAGAGTGGCAGTATGTCTTCCTCATTGCGGCATTAGTGCATTATGGGGGTGTAATCTTCTATGGTATGCGCTTATTTTATTGTAATTAATGGTAGTGCATAATATATTTTTAACAGTGACAGTTATGAATTAACTGTTATCTATTAATAAATAGATAGCCCTCAGAGGAAACTGACCTCTACATTTAACCCATCTAAGCAGTGAAACACACACACACACACACACTAGTTGACACACACCCTAGGGGCAGCAACCACACTTGCCCAGAGTGGTGGGAAATCCTACCCATGGCACCCAGGAAGCAGTTGGGTGTTGGGGTGGGTTACATGCCTTTCTCAGGGACACTTAAGACGAGCCTTGTTGGTTGCGGGGCTCTTTGGACCTTCTGGCCCCAATGCAGGGTCCTTAACCACAGGCATACAGCTGCCCCAATTGACTTTTCTTTGTTGACTTCCCCAGTTGACTGATGAAGTTTTGGTCACAAGGCTTGTTCCTTTAGCCACAAGCCTACACAGATAGATAATCCAGAGTAGTGCACAACATAAGAGATTCCTTCTGTCGTCTGGACATCTTGAGATGAGTAAGTGAGTTTAGATCCCAATGATGCCACGGCCATCCATGGGCAGAAATATTCCCCCTGTTTCCTGTCAGTCATAATGACACTATCCAGTCAAGGGTTTCGGTAAGCTCATGTATGTAGAATAGGGCAGATATCTTCCTGTGATGCAGCATGAGCAGTCATTTGAGAGCTGACTGGTTTTCCATATCTCTGAGGAAGCATAGCCTTCATCCTCACCGGTTGGTAGGACAGAGGAGAGCTGAAAAAAAGTAAAAATGTGCAAAAAGCACATAACAATGATGAACCATTACTGGCTTTGAATGTTTACTGTTAAATTCTGGCGAGCTGTCTGGAAAGGAAACAGCCATCTTTAGATTAATGTTGTATAATCTGCCAGGCAAAAAATACTTTGGATCTCATTTCCAAATTTCTTTTGGTTATTACATAAATTATATAATAGTGGCGAAGAAATTCTTAGAATTAAAACAGTGCTTTTTTAGTTTTGTTTTTAAAAAAGTGTAGGAGTTTTGAGGCTCTGGATTACTGATCAGATGATTGAGGGGTTCAGGTCCTTGTAACCTGAATTTTCTAACATGCTGGGATAAGCAAAGAAAAGTATTTCACTTTGCTGTATTGTATATGTGACAAATGATGGCTTCTTCATCTTCTACTGGAAAAACATAACGAAAAATCAGTGCATTCTGAGACATTAAATCATATCACCGAACTCACTAACTGATACGATTTGTTAATATTAAAAATTAATTATTATTAATTAATTATTAATTATTATCATTTATATTTCCAAATGACTCTTTACTCGTCTTTTCTCAGGGATATTTGCCTCAGGAGAGAAGCAGCCATGGGCCGACGCTGAGAACACCAGCGAGGAGAAATGCGGCATCCTGGATGAAGATGAGCTGGCCAATGAGACTGAAGAGCTTTACAGAACGGGGGGACAGTATGGCGCCATTAACCAGCCAAACGCTGCTGGGCCAAATAGTAGTGGAGGTGGGGGTGGAGCTGGATGGGTCTCAGACTGGGATAAATCAGAAGAATATGTACAACCGGTCGGGAGAAATAGTTATCTTTATGGAGAAGAGGGTGAGAGGGAGCTTACATAGTGGGACATTTCCGGTTTCAGGGAGTTGGAGTCTAGCACAGTTTCCCTGCTCATAAACACAAAATGATATCAAGCTGCACCCTTAATACAAAACCTTGTCCTGGACAAAGCTTTTGCTTAGATGGACAGGGACACCAATAAATTAATGTACCAGTCTTCTCCAGTACAAGTTTAGATCTCTTAGTTTTGGGGTTTCGAGAATTTTTTTAAAATTATTAAATCCCAATTCCCGAGAAAATTTCCTTTTAAGTGGTTATGTCAGTGACTAAAAAAACAGGACAATGTAGAAAGCATGCAGATGATTCCTGACATGAGCTAACGCGAGCTAATTAAGCAGCTAAAATGTAGGTAAAAAAGTTTGTGAAAGTAAATCATGTGAATTCCACATTCACTCTTTCAGTGTGTAGTTGGATTTGCGCCCATACTTTTTGGCTATGTATTGGAGCCATAGAGCTTGTTATTCCTGAATTTTCCACCAACACAACACAAATAACAGCCAAGTGAACATTATTTATAGACCTACATGTTTTTGAGTTGTGAATAAAAACCCATTTGTTTCAATTGGCCAGTTAAAGCAGCTAAGAACTCAGTAATGATGCTGCCTTTGAGGTCACATGTTGAGGATTGTAATTTCCAATCTACAACTAAAAACATCATCTCAAATGGAAATTCAAACTCATCAACCTAATATAGTCGATCCAACAACTAGTACCTTCCGTGCTTACACCCATGATGTTAAATCAACATGGCTGCTCATAATGTTAACAGTGTAAACCCTCCCTTCTCTGTTACTCTGCTTTCAAATGAGTTTATTGCTGTATTGGTTTTAGCTCTGTAATACATGAATAATGAATTATATCCACAGACTAGGGGGCAGTGAGCACACGTATCCAATGAGGTGGGTGGCCCCTATCCACAGTATCCAGGGAGTCGAGTCTTGTCAGTTGTGGGGCTCAAACCCGGAAGGCTGGTTCATTAAAGATAAGCCTACAGCTGCCCGAGCATAATTGAACATATAACAATGACCAAACTGTTCGTTGTTTTCAGAAGGTGATCGTCAACATTACGGTTAACGTTTAATGGCTAGCTTGTTGTTAAGGCTAATCCATATAGTCCAATGGCTAGCTTGGTGTTAACAATGTTTTTGCTGTGCCACAAATTTAATCCATAAATGTTGAATATAAGTTTAAAGCTCACTGTAGTAGGAACAGTATTCATAGCCGTTTAGGTCTGTAACAGTAGATATACAGAGTTAATTGTAGTTAAAGTTGCTTTTTTGAGGCTTATGTGATCTAAATGAGTAAATATACTCTTTTTTGTATGTTTCACACATTAAACTTGAACATGTTAGGTGGAAAAATGGTGTTATTACAGATACAACATGACCACTTACAAGGCAACATGAACAAAGCATAAGTCATGGACCTGCTAGATATTAGGGATGGTACAATACAGTGATTTGCATTGGTACAGGAACATAAAAATTAAGCAGATACAATTTGGAATGAACTCGGTATGCATCGTTTCTAGCATCTTTGCATCAGTAAAAAAAAAAAAAATATTAGAAATTTATGTATGTGGAATTACTGTTAGAGACCATATACTGCCATTATTAAGAAATGTGATTAATAATTTCTGTCCAATAGTCATTTCCACTGTGTGAAAAAAAAACAGACTTATGTTATTTCGGAAGCACTAATTTGCCCTAAACCACAACCAAAATGTCATTTAAGTTATAGGAAGTTACACTAATTTATACTGAGTATACAAGTCATGTGCTATTTTCGCCAATGTAAGAATATTTGTTTCAGCCACCAACACTGAACACAGCAAATATGTGCTTAAATTATTTTTGTAATACTACCACTGTGCTCAATAATCACACACTTAGTATATCAAGTAGTTTTAAGCACACTTTTAACCTGTTTTAAGTGTTCAATCTGGGAGCTGAGACAAAAATACTTTGACAATTGACAATAACACATGACTAGTATACTCAGTATAAAGTAAGTATAATTTAATTTAGTACTGATTTAGTACAAATTAGAGGTATACACGATAACATAACTTAAGTACACTTAAGTCTTGCATGAGTTGGAGACGTGTCCATTAAATACACTGAATTGCATAGCATCATATTCTTTGCATCGTATCGCATTGAATCTTACTGTGCTTCTCAATAGGGGTGAATAATATCATATTATATCAAATCATATAGTTATAGTTGCTTCCTATGTATCGGTATTGCATCGGATTGTTGGCAACGAACCGAGATTCGTTTGTGTATTGCGTCGGCCTCAGTAATAGAGATACACATTCCTACTGGATGCTTCACAGACCCCCAGGGTCTCTGGATGACAACTTTAGAACCACCTGTAGATCTTGATATGCAGTGCTAATTAAACGTCTTTGTGCTCACTAGGAGGGTTGAATTTGTTCGGCTAATCAAAGGCTTTGTCCGGCCAAGCTCGGATTTCTGTTTCCACTCTCAGGTTTCACATAATCAGTCTGTGGGGCTGCAGATAAATATTACTGCTTAAACCTAGAAGTGTAGTATTTTACAGTTAAATCAGGTGTTCGTGAGCAGGGAAATCACTCAACTGGATTTCTGATGGATTTCTGATGGATTTCAGCTCTCTTTGGCTGGACTTGAAACCCAGCGACTTTAACCTGCTAGAGCAAACGTGAGCGAGAATTCATTTCAAAGTGAAAGATACAGAACACAGAGACGTCTTTAGTGTGAAACCAAGTATTTAGAAACGTGGATAGGAACTAAGAAGGGAAGAGATTATGAGTACTTAAATACAGTTAGGAAAAAGGGTTCTTTAAGGGGTCATTGGATAACTTGGTTCTGTTTGGTACCGTCCGTTCCAGGGTTCTACGCAGAACCCACTAAGGGTTCCCGTGGAGAAGTGTAGATTTTTAATGATGCTTATTGTCTGTGATACTGGAAAGTGTGTCAGCCTGAAAGACACTGTTGTATGAGAATTTGTGTGTGTGTGTGTGTGTGTGTGTCAGTGTGGATTTTGACGGTGCTGTGTTCTAACTCCAGTATTTTAGGCTTTCTGCCAAAATCACTGTAATGCACTTAATATGAGGATAAATACCAGATGTGTTCCTTCGGTCTAAGTGTGTGTATGTGTGGGAATGTATGTACCTCTGAGGGTGTGTTTGTGTGTGTTTGTGTGTGTGTGTGTGTGGACTTGGTTTTTCTTTTCTCTGCATAATTAACTTGTGTTTGTCCATGGTTCCATACTCAGCACACAGATCACCCTCTTTGCTTCATGTCATAATCAGATATTTTCCCTGTTAAACACTGAATATCGAATTCTACAGTCTAAAGTATTAGTCGTGTGTGTGTATGTGTGTGTGCGCGCATATGTGCACTTATATGTTGCCCTCCAGAATTTTTGACACTTTTCATAAAAAATATTTTTTTTTAATGGCACACATTATTTCCAATCTACAGCTCAGAAAATAGAATAAAATTTTATTTTTGTTCTAATAAAATAAACATTAATAACTATAATAATAAATGTTTTTATTAATTATGAAAAAATATATTTCTGTATAATATATACATATAAACATTAATGTCCCAAAAGATTTATTTATTTATCTATTTATCTACTAATTTATTTGTCTGTCTGTTTATTTATTTATTTATTTATTTATTTATTTATGTACTAATTTATTTGTCTGCCAGTGCATTTGTTTGATTATTTATTTATTTATCACTGTGTAGTTGAGCTCAAAATATCACTTATTACATGTTTTATACATTTATTCATTTTCACAAAGCGTGTCATTAATTGTAGTGGGCACCCTGTGTGAGTGTGTGTGTGTGTGTGTGTGTGTGTGTGTGCACGTGTGTGTGTGCGTGTGTGTGTTCGAAAGACACTCAATTGTAATGTGAAGTACTGCAATGAACTGAAACCAGCTAGACAAGCTTCTAAACATCTCATTTATTATTAAAGTAACACAGACATTCACACACCATGTTGTGAAATCCTGATTACATGTCTGTTCAGCGACGAGCATGTGATAACCTCACACCTTTAGAAACACTCTAGCTAGCGTTCCAGTGAGAGGACAGAAATTAAGTGTAGACCTAACGATAGGAACAGGTCCGGCTTTGTCCTGTATAATGTGATGTTTCTACTTTTTGTTGATTTTTTTTTTTTTTGGTTTTGCTCTTATCATTGTTTTCCCACAATGCCGTGATTATGTGTGAAGAATGAATATGTTGTTAGATAATTATTATTATTTTTGGTAAACAATTATAAATGAACAAAAGTGAATACAATCTACATGTGAAATTTCCCTATGTTCAATAAAACTGCTGAATCAATCACATATAAGTGTATATTTGTTTATATTTGTTCATTTAATTATTTATTATTCAGTTCATAAATTTAATTACAGGTAAGAACGATATTAATAATTTAATATATTTAATAATTCAATAATTTAATATAATACTGCAGGTAAAAGCTTCTGACATCTTCTGGTAAAAGATTGTAAATATCTACAAACTCACTGCAATATAAAAGCGGATAATCAGGACTTAATTGATGCTTAGGAGCAACCAGGAATTACCATTAATGTGTGTACATGATAGCAGAAAGGATATGCGCTGATCAGCTATAAGATAAGATACACAAAACCACTGACAGGTGAAGTGAATAACATCTATTGTCTCGTTACAGTGGTCAAGTGGTGAGATATATTAGGCAGCAAGTGAACAGTTAGTTCTCAAAGATGATGTGTTGAAAGCAGGAAAAATGGGCAAGTGAGAAGATCTGAGCGACTTTAACAAGGGCCGGATTGTGATGTTAGGTGACTGGGTCAGATCATCTGGAAAACAGCAGGTCATATGTTCCCAGTCTGTGATGGATAATAACTACCAGAATTGACCATAAAAGGATAATGGATGAACTGGCAACCAGGTCATGGGTGGGAGGTAAAGGCTAGTCTGTCTGGTCCGATTTTGCAGACGATTCACAGAAGGCTAACATCTTGGTGCACACCTTCTTGGTCTTGTGAAGTCCATGTCTCGACAGGTCAGAGCTGTTTAGACAGGTGGTTTTAATGTCATAGCTGATTGGTGTAGATAATACACACACTATTACTATTGAAGCCAGTTTAATACTACAGGGTGAGTCAAAAGTCAGGACACATTTTATTTCAGAAACAAAAATGATGTATCTAAATACCCCAGGTAATGGGTGAGGGCTATGTCTGGAACATGGCTGCCATCTTGAAAGCCGCCATATGGAATCAAGGGCAAGTTTTTCCAGTGGAAAGGTGGTCAACACCCTGTATATCCATAAAGACAGTAGTAACTTATTTTACTCAGTAGGTAATGACAGCCAGACATACACTGTGGTTAGTGTGGTACAGTCGTAACATCATTGGCTCCCACGTGAGAGACCTGGGTTTATTTCCCGGTCTGGGCCACCAGTCTGTGCTACACCAATAAGGGTCCTTGGGCAAGACTCCTAACACTATGTTGGCCTACCTGTAATACCAGTAACCTTGTAAGTCGCTCTGGATAAAAGCTTCTGCCAAATGCCGTAAATGTAAATGTGTACTACTGATGAAACTGTGCTTAATATTACTCTAAATGAAAATTTTTTGAAAGTAAATCACACATTTTAAGTTAACCCAAGACACAATTTCCAGGTGGGATACAAAAGTCCTCTTTATTCTATTCTTTTTATTTTTCTGCAGTTAGTATATACAGCACATGGCCATGCTAATGTTTTAAGATTGATAAAATTAGTTTAATCATCACATACAACATCTCACTTGGTGTGTTTTTCAATTGCAAGTGAAAAGAAACCAGAGGACCCAGAAAAAAACAACAGAGTACTATGGAAAACATGCAAAACACCCCACAGACTGTAACTGTGAAGCCCCTGTTACCGGGAAACCCAGGAGGGGTTTTGAACCAGCGGCCTCTAGTCTAAGGTGAGCTTCCACATGGATGTAGTGTGAGGGGCTTGAAAATACATACCGCAATGTAACAAAGAGGAACTTTAACTTGGCAACTTGGGTGCTTTTGCAAAAAAAAAAAAAAAACCCTAAGATTACCCAACACAGGGTTCGTACCGCTAACATCCTAACTAAGAGTACAGTGTGAACTCAGTGGACCACACACTGGCTGACAAAGGTTGGGAGAAAGCCTTCAGGGGAGGAACTGACTGGCTCAAGTAACCACAGCTAACAGAAATAACTTTTCGAACAAAGGGATGAAAAAATGTGGGTGGAAAAACAAAAACAGGAAAGCAAACAAACAAAAATTGGGGAAACTATCTTGACAGCCCAAAATCCCCTAAAAACACACTGGACTAATCTGGAGACAGTCTGGTTTCAGGAATATGGGGCTGACATGAAAAAATTAAAACTAAGTTAAAATTATTCTTAATTTGGGTTAATTAACTTATTCTCTTTTTTATGCGATACCAAATAATTAACAGGGCCAGTACTGATACGAAAACTAAGACTAACTAATCCACATTTTGCCTCAATATTGTTGGTAAGTCCAAGAAATCCTGTTCTTTTTTTTTTTAGTGTAGCAGAGCACGGAATCACACACACCCACTCTTAATTGTTGTGTGTGAAATTGTGTGTGTGTGTGTGTGTGTGTGTGTGTGTGTGTGTGTGTGTGTGTGTGTGTGTGTGTGTGTGCGCATGTGTGACTGCACTGTTTTATTGTGACTGTGTGTGAGGGAGAAGTGGAAAGAGAAAGATGATTTCTATCTATCTATCTATCTATCTATCTATCTATCTATCTATCTATCTATCTATCTATCT
>JAOVVF010000025.1:22378992-22399307 GCA_028565595.1 Duopalatinus emarginatus
TGGGTGTTTATTAACTTTGGTGTTACTGGGTGTTCATAGGCACTGGTTTTTATTGGGTGTTTATTAACTCTGGAGACACCTCTGAAGTGCACCAAGCCCTGACTCTGACTGTGTAGGGCGCAGTCATGATGAGTTAGTAGTCAGAACACTGTGAGCTGATTGGTGTTAACCTCTTATACATTGACGCCAGACCATACGGAAAGACAACCCGCTCTTTAATTGGCTACGCTTCGTTTCCTATTACCCTTCAACCAATAGCGCCTCAGCTTGTAACGAATAACGAGATTCTATTGGCTGGTTGTTTCGGTAGTCTCGCCCCTCCTCGCCCACAATGAAACAGGGAGAGTCCTAGCCAAGAGGAGCTAAATGTATGAAGATCCATGAAGAGGAATTTAGTCTAAAATCTCAGAACGAACCCGGATTAAATCGGTGTTAGACTGAAATACGGGTCGATTTTAATCCTCTACAGTCGTCTCGGATTATTTTTCTGTTAATGCGGGTAGTTTTAGTGTCGTTAAAGCGCCCGTAATGCGGCTCAGTGGCTAATTCCTGCTTTTCATTCCAACTAAACAGGTTTATACACATTTATTTAAAGAACACCGAGCTGCGGATATAAATATTATCAAGGTAAATATTTTTTAAATTGTTATTAAAGTGGTCGGTTAAGGTGTTTACTGTTTCTGGTTGTTTTTGGTTTGAATTTGAATGATAACTGTTAAAAATGCTAACTGACTAACTGTTTAGCCTGACTAGCTAACGGTAGCTAAGTCTCTGGTTTCATGACTTTGACACTTAAAAGTGTGAACTTCTCACAAAATGGTATAAAACATGTAATATTAATGAACTTATTTCCTTTTAAAATGGCCCAGTTCTGAAATTTCTGTCTTTCTCAAACGCCCAGTAAACCTGTCAATCCCAAATTACTTCCTCCTCCCTATGTAGGTGCCCTACGTAGGGAAAGAATTCATGCTTCTGACGTCATACATATCATTTATATTATATACACATATAGTGCACTGTATGTCCTGTAGGAGGACATTATGTATTTACCAATACAGTAGACGGATTGTCATGTGCACCGAGTTCACTTGTTTTTATTTTATTAGGGGCAGCCGTAGACTTGTGGTTAAGGAACCATCCTTAAGACCTGAAGGTCCCAGGTTAGAGCTCGGCAACCGAAAAGACTCGACTGAAGTGCCCTTGAACAAGGCGCCTAATCCCCAAATGTTCCCCAAGAGCTCTGGATAGCGGCTGCCCAGTGCTTTGGCCACTTGTGCTTACTGCCCCCTAGTGTTCACTACTGTGTATGTTTTACTGATGGATGAGTCAGATGTGGAGGTCAATTCCACTGCGCAGTGGTCCTAAGAGTAGTTCACCTTTACTTAAGCAAGACACCTAAGCCATTACTGCTCCCTGGGTGCTGCGCATGGGCATGTGTGCTCACTCCCCCCTAGTGTTCACTACGTGTATGTTTCACTTAATGGATGAATAAGATGTGGAGGTCAATTCCAGTGCACAGTGGTCCAAAGTGTAGTTCACCTTTACTTAAGCAAGACACCTAAGCCATTACTGCTCCCTGGGTGCTGCACATGGGCATGTGTGCTCACCGTCCCCTAGTGTTCACTACGTGTATGTTTCACTTAATGGATGAATAAGATGTGGAGGTCAATTCCACTGCGCAGTGGTCCAAAGTGTAGTTCACCTTTACTTGAGCAAGACACCTAAGCCATTACTGCTCCCTGGGTGCTGTGCATGGGCATGTGTGCTCACTGCCCCCTAGTGTTCACTAGTGTGTATGGATATTTCATTGCACCGGTGGGTTAAATGTAGAGGAAGTAGTTCACGTTGACTTATTTCTGTTTTTTTTTTTTATCCCCCTAGGATGACCGAGTACAAACTGGTGGTTGTAGGAGCTGGAGGTGTTGGGAAAAGTGCGTTGACTATTCAGCTCATCCAGAACCACTTTGTGGATGAATATGACCCCACCATTGAGGTATGTTTCACAAAAAAGCACACTAAGTCACATTGGCAGATTGGAAACCGCACCTTGTTTTCAGTCCCACATCATTTCATGTAAAGAGCTCAAATTGTGACTTTGGGCCAATTGTACATTTTAAATATTAATCAGTAAAACTTAGCACAGTATAAATCTGCCATACCAATGCCTTTTTTTCTCACACTGATGTGAAAATTAAAAACACAGCAACACACTTGGGTGGGAAATCACCCAGTCTGGCGGCAACAGTGTTGAGTCATAGCATGTAGCTTTCTGACTGTTACGTTATTGTAGAAACAAAAATGCAGGATGGTGTTAGGTTTATATTCAGAATTTGGCTGAATTGTTCCAACTCAGTACGTTGTTGCAGTTATATGGAGGTGTTATACGCCTTCATCTGCAGCTGTATATTTGTGGTTGAGGAATCCGCCTTGGGACCAGAGGGTCCTCGGTTCGAGCCCTGCAACCAACACTAGTGTCCTTGAGTAAGGCACCTAACCTCCAACAGCTCCCCGGGTGCTGCAGATGGGGGCTGCCCACCGCTCTGAGCACATGCACTCACTGCCCCTAGTGTGTGTTTGCTAGCGTGTAAGTTTTACTTACAGATTATATGCGGATGTCATATGTGTTATTATTTGTTGGGGAATTCCCATAGTGGTCAGACCTGTCACATGCAAATACTTACACCTAACAACCTAGTGTAGTATTTTTAAACCAACAGTACCCCACACGCACCCCTCCCCTCAGCGACTAAAGCTGTACAAAGCTCCACTGGCATCATTAACACATGCTCAGTGCCATCTAATCCATATGGCACTGTACACCAGTGGTTCATCGCCTACCAGTCTCTGTGATCAATTCACTGGGCTTGTCAAGTGGGCACTTTTCCTTTATCAGTGGTGCAACGAATTAGGCCCATGACACCTTCAGAAGGCTTGGCGGTGGTGTCTGGTGTCACCAACACCTGTCACTATGTTAACATGGTGTACTAGTGTCACGGTTCATAAATAAAAATCGAACAAAATTCTCCATCTAATTTTCTCACAGACTGACTGGGGGGGGGGGGGGACACACACACACACAGATCAGTCATAACATTAAAACCACCACAGTCAACCACAATCAAATAACAGTGATTATCTCGCAAGTAAACAGTCTGTTCTCAGACATGATGAGTTGGAAGCAGAAAAAAATTGCAAGCTTAACGCTCTGTGACTTCAACAAGGGATAAATTGTGATAGTTTGACGCCTTAGTCACAACATGTCCAAAACAGCAGGTCTTGTGGGGTGTTTCCTGATATACAGTGGTTAGATCCTACCAAAAGTGGTCCAAGATCTCCACATGAACACGGATCTGTTAATGAACAAAACAAGTGTAACATGCTGACGGACTCGTCCGCCCTAAATGTAGGAACAAATTTCCAATAACAATCAAAATACACCACTAATATATTGTCATTATACAAGTTCCTGGTCCAGGCTGTTTATAGTTATATATACACATTAGTAGAAAATGGATGTGGCGAGGTTGAGTGTCAGCTGATGTAACTAAAGCGCGTAAAACTTAACCCTGTATAGTTATTCACATTTTGTCCGCCTTACACCAAATTCACACAAGAAAGCTGAAGTTTGGGGAGGTGGAATTACAACACGGCTCAATATAACTGATGTGAGGCAATGAGACAGCGTCTCATTTCTGCTTATCTAAAAAAAAAAATCTAAGAACCTACAGGCTGTACTTTCTTGGTATTTTTGGTAGATTATGATTTAAATCAAGCACACCGCGAACACAAAGTCTAATCGTGTCGTTGACCTTCACATAAATAGGGATAAGCTCGCACTCAACCCTTAATCCATAACACAGATCCTGATTCCTACCAGGCTGTAGAGTCTAGACCTTGGCTCTGAAATAAAACACTCCGATCTGACCTTCCGCCATGTTGCATCACATTAATGACTAAATGCTCCAATTTTCACTGTCGGATGGATTTTAAGAGGCATCAGTCTCAGATGCTGTACTCTTTTTGCTTTATATAGGACTCGTACAGGAAGCAGGTCGTGATCGATGGCGAGACGTGTCTGCTGGACATCCTGGATACTGCAGGTCAAGAGGAGTACAGCGCTATGCGGGATCAGTACATGAGAACTGGCGAAGGATTCCTCTGTGTGTTCGCTATCAATAATATAAAGTCTTTCGAGGACGTGCATCTCTACAGGTATCATTTTTTTGCAGGAAAAGCTTCTCATGTAGATAACCATCTACGGATATGATATTGCTAATAGCTTTTAGTTGTTAATATAACCCCAATTAGTGTTCACTCGAATTAAATTGGCTCCATAAGCTGTGCTGGGATATTTCACAACTTCCTGTTTCCTGTAAAGGAAAGTTGATGAGCAAAGCCTGTATTTCTGCAGGCTGCATTATTAAACGTTTCACTCTGCAAACTCTGACCATCTGCGCTTATTCAGTATCCACCGCTTTATGTGTGCAGGGAGCAGATAAACCGAGTGAAGGACAGTGAAAATGTCCCGATGGTGTTGGTGGGGAATAAAAGCGATCTGAGCTCTCGCTCAGTGGAGACACGTCAAGCACAGGAGCTGGCTCGAGGATACGGCATCCCGTTTGTCGAGACGTCCGCTAAAACACGACAGGTGGGTCGACGCCGCTAATGCACACAGAGATAAAAAGCACTAAAGATTAGTCATGATTTCCTAATAGCATGTTCTGATTACCCAAAGAGAGGTCTTAAACCAGTACTGAGTTCTGAGGGAGCTTTTTTTTTTTTAATGCTGGCCGCTGTCTTCTCAGCTAAGAGCTGTCGGAGAATAGCGGCGATGATAGTTGCAACATGTCGAAACCTGTCTGACTGACTGCGCAGGGGGAACTTTATGCAAGTGAAGATTTTTACAGTCATGTCGAGCCAGTCAGACGAGATTGTGTGCATTGTTGTGTCTGATGACTTTCTGCTGTGAGCAAGAAGTAAAAACTTTTAGTCCTATGTACAGACGGGTGACAAAATAAATAATAAACGGTGCACTTGTTCAGCTTTGCTGTGCACTGGTGGATTTGTTGGGGTCCTTTTTGTCCTCATGGGTATGGCCCCGTCTAGGATGACTCCGCCCTCACAGGGCTGACTGAAAGATAGGAATGATCATTGCTGTCTGGCCTTCCTAGTCCTTAAAACACAATTTGGAATTTATATAAATGCACCCCTACTAATTTTGTTTCTATAGTAACAACTAGTGTACACTGAAGTACCCGAAACCCTGGTGGGGGTGCTATGTCGTCATGGGGTTTGTTTAGTTGCCATTACACCTAGAGACATGATTATGATGAATTATGATTAGAGGGACACTCATTTGAGTTCAGGGTTTTGCCCTTCGCACCCAAGTCACCAGATGTCAACAGTATCAAACACATCTGGGATGCCATGCAAGACACTGGAACACAGAAATCCCAAACCTCACTATGCAATAGAATTATGGACCGTAATGCAGTACATTTCCACAAGCTTGCGGAGTCCCTACTGTGTATATTTTTAATATTAGTTCAATGTATATGCCAGGCTGTATTTAAAACGGCATACTATATAGTACTCGCATACTAAATCTGCCTAAAAGTAGTATGCAGTATGCGACCAAACTGAAGCTCTGTAGCGTACGACAAGTACCTGGATTTTCTAGGATGCAGAGGACCTGTCTTCAGGGTGCGTGCACTGCAGCCTCACCGGCTCTGCCTACTTCATTTTACATATATATTTTTCCATCATTATTTAATAAGAAATCATTTATTTATATATATCTTATACAGTCGTGGTAAAATTGTAGTTACTTTTACAAGGTAAAAATGCGGTTTTGGTTGTTGGCAGTGCTGTCACTGTACTTTTACAGTGCATTTAAGTGCTGAAAGAAGGCAGTTACAGCTGTTTTGGACAGCAATGTGGATGTCCTCCTCCTCACACACTGATTCTGCCTCTTTAAATACTCTCTGGATTCGCAGCTCATGTGACTGTAGTATGTTACACGTACGTCAACTTTTCTTACTGTACTGCACGCTACAGACAGTAGGTAGTACGCAGTATATATTACTGTAGTATTCAGTATAGTAGTATGCCATTTCCAATACAGCCTCAATCCAGTGTCTTGTGGTAAAAGGGGAATAAAATGATTCAGGACATGCTGTTATCAGAAAATAAATCTGCACCGCACCACAGAAAACAACTCGTTTTATATAATATTACATTCGTTCCGAATCTTTCTCTGTCGGCTTTGCTACTTGGCTGCAGTGCCTGTGGGGGGGAAATATATCTTGACTAAGCAGTGTTAAGTAAACCAAGCCTCAACGCTTATAAGCTTCATCAAAACCACATCAAACCCAGATATTCTGGACTGGAATCTCAGTAGCAGAAGCACAAGAGCACGAACTCAGGACAACTCGTACGGTATTACTGCCGAGTCGGTGTCTGTGTAGTCCTACGCTTGGATTCAGTTTCACAGGAACGTATATGGACGATTTTTTACTGATGTTCACTCTCTCTCTCTCCTCTGCAGGGTGTGGAGGAGGCTTTCTACTCTCTGGTTCGAGAGATCCGTAAATACAAAGAGACGAACCGCAGCAACAAGAAGAGCAAGAAGCTCCCACAGAGACGCTGCACTCTTTTATAGCGATACTTCTGCCCACTCTTGCACTACATTCCTGGAATAGCACTGTGCACACACACACACACACACACACACACACTGCTGTAGCATTTCAACCCTTCTCCCGCTACTTAGAGCCAATTTTAGAGTAAGATCCCCCAATCAGGAAGCTCCGAAACCGTGCCAAGGCTGCTATATGATTTTTTTTTTTTATATAAAGTTTGCAGTAGGTGCATATGGCTCGCCAAATGCAGAGATTCCTACGTGGGGCTTGACAGATTGTAAAACGTCAAGATTCATGTGTCATTGGACTTCTATCCCGCCATATCCACGCTCCAATTATGGCTATCGATTTCCGATTTATTTTTTTTTTTACTTTTGTAGCATTCACGTTGGCCAAAATCTCCTATTAAATTCCACCACTCGCAGTATAAACGTTAACGTTCTCAGCTCGCCCAGTGCCCTACCTGTAACCACTATGAATTTGTGCTTGAAAGGTTGCAACGCTGTGTCAGCCCACTAGGGCAATCAAGGTCAAGTTCAAGCCACTTTCTCATGGTCGTCACGCAAGCACCGACCGAGCCCTGCTCTCTCCTGTGTTCATACGCCGTCGCCGCCTCGGTCTTCTATACTGCGAGCAAGGATAGAGAGATGATTGTATTGTATCGTGTTATATTGTATTCCCTTACTTCTTTTTGTTATAACGGAGGAAATGATGCAGGATATATTTCTTTTTAATTCAGACACTGGGGTCTGAACACCTCTGATACATTCCTGTGGTCATAGCGATGAGACAGCCTTAGGAGTTTATTGGGATTTTGTTATTAAAAATGATTTTGGCTAAAGCGGAGTCTAGCGTTTTTTGTCCGACTTGAATTGTTCCCAGGATTGTTGATGTTATATTATGAGTGGGCATGTGGTGGAGTTTGGGGGGGGGTGGCTTAATACAAAATAGTTATTGTTAATATGCTGCAAATTATTTACCTGCAGAAGCACAAAAAGTAAGCTTGTACTTTATAATGCTGAATTTTCACATTTGAGTTTATTAAGAAGTTGGGGGCAGGGTGCTTCTGGAGCAGAAAGGGTTAAAGGGGCACAACAGTGGCAGCTTGGCAGTACCACGTTGTAGTAATTGCCCTTTATTTCTCTTATACCACAGCATTTTGCTTACTACATTTGCTTCAATTACAAGAACTACACACTGGACCTTGCATCCACTCATGGCTATATTTAATGTTGTGGAATGTCCACAGATATCATCACCTGGTTGTTCTGAATTGTTTTCCCGAGTCTGAGCAAACGGACATAGGCTGGTGGTGGCGGCTCCGTAACGGTACAGGGACTCCTGGAACGTTTACAAACGTCTCTGACAGGTTAACGCTTTGTGCCTTTAATAAACCACCACACACATCTACAGATGCCAAATTATGGTTAGAGGAACACTTATCTGAGTTTGCGCTTTTGCCATTCACACCCAAGTCACCAAATCTTTATGTTAAGCAGAAGTATGTTGTTTGACTATTGAATACTTCTGCAAGCTCGTGGAGTCCACTTCCCTTGGGGGCTCTACCAATATTAGACTGGTGTAGCGGTTTTGGCACTTTCGTGTACTGTGCTCCTGAAAATATCTGTATGTTAAAAAGGAACTCTTTCAGACAGCAACAGATGTCAGGGGGGGAAAAAAGGACCAAATGTTAGCATTTTACAAAAAAAGAAATATTACTTTTTTTATTGTATTGATTGTGTACAAAAAGGTCAGTGTGGCTCTTTACAAATAGAGTGTAACAAAACCAAAGCACTCTGATGAGGAACATCACAGAGAGAAACAATATCGTTCCTGAGATCCTCTCACCAGCCGAAACGGGAGACCAGCTTCTCCTGATCACCGAGGTCTTTCTGAACCTTTTTCCTCATGTAGAAGATGGGACAGTCTCGACTTGAGAGAGAGAGAGAAAGGTGCATCACATTGGTGAGACGGTGATTTATTTTATCTAGCAGAAAGATACTGATTAGGAAACTTATAGCAGTTATAAGTGGAACACTGAGTGATAATAGGAACAAACTTGTTCCATGGACGCTCCAAAAATTTGGATTTGGAGATTTTATATGTGTACACACACACACACACACACACACACACACACACCCCATCACGTGCATGGGAGGAAGCACGTAATCGCCTTTAGCGCTCCTATATCTGATGGGAGGAAACTACACATGATTAAATCTGCTGTGATGTAAGAAAAATAAAACACTGTTCCTGTTATAGGAAAATAATCCAATTACAGGTTTTTGTTTTTTTTTGTCTAACAGCACGGCCCAAGTTCTTAGCAGCACACACTCTAGCTTGACGTGATCCCTGCACAGGGCAAGACACGACTGAGGTGCCCTTAAGCAAGGCACCTCATTCCCCCAACCGCTCCCCAGGTGCCCTGGTAAGCGGCTGCCCCCTGATCTGGGCAAGTGTGTTTACTGGTGGGTTAAATGGAGGTCACATTCCCCTGTGGACTTCATATATATTTATGCAAGCTTGTGTAGTCAGTGCCCTATAGGGGACATACTAAGTATTTGACTGGTATTGGCACGTCAGTGTTCAGCACTTGCCCTGCTTGTAACTTGACTTAGATAAATGCTTTTGCCGGATGAATAAATGATGGTACATCTGCTGCTGACTACGAGGATTGTGACGTTTTACTCTAGTAGCACTACTGAACTCTTCACATTCGGGGGAAATGTCCTTGGTTTTTTTTTGCGCTTTATGTCATGGCTCCACCCATATTTTCCAATTACAGGGTTTTTTTATTATTATTTTTGTCTAACAAGTTTTGTCCCAAGTTCTTAGCAGCACACACCCTAGCTTGACGCACCTCCTTGCGCAATTAATCAGAAGTGACTATAAGCGCATGCTATTATTTGTTCATTTCTGATCAGACACAGTTCACGATACGGGTGGAGCCATGACAAAGTGCTAAAAAAAACCCAAGGACGTTTAATAGTGCTACTAGAGTTAAACGTCACAATCCTCGTAGTCAGCGGCAGATGTACCATCATTTATTCATCTGGCAAAAGCATTTATCTATTTATCTATATATTTAGCATCTATTTAAGTCGAGTTATAAGGAGGCAAGGGCTGAACACTGAAGTGCCAGAAAAGCTAGTGCAAATACCAGTCTAATACTTGGCATGTCCCCTATAGGGCACTGACTACACACGCTTGCGTAAATGTATAAAAAGTCCACAAAGGAACACGACCTCCATTTGACCCACCAGTGAACACAGTTGCACGGCGCAGGGGGCAGCCCTTTACCACGGCAGCTGGGGAGCGGTTGGGAGAACTGGGTGCCTTGCTTAAGGGCACCTCAGTCGTGTCTTGCCGTGTGCAGGAATCGAACCTGGGACCTTCCGGTCACAAGACTGGTTTCTTAATCACTAGGCCACGGCTGCCCCCTTAGGTGACTAAGGTGAGTGTTCCTCCAACCATAATTTGGCATCTCTGGACGCGTTTTGTCCTGTTCAAAGAGGCCAAACCTATACGTATGATTGCGGATCTTATACAAACCCTTTACCATGATCAAGCTTCCACAGATGTCTATTACTTTATATAAGCACTGGCGGACACAACCTGTGACCTTGCGATGTGTTTTACATAGGCTCGTCTGTACCAGTTTTCCTGTCACATCAATGCACTTCTATATGATAATATTTTAGAAGCTGGATCCAATTTCTGCGTCACACATCACACTTGACTTACGGGTAACGTCACAATGGTGTCGAATAATTCTCAATACCGACTCTTAAATCGTCAATTCACAAATGTTCTGAGCAACCGTGATGCAGATTTTCAGGTGTATTTTTTTCCTCGGCTTAACCGCCGCGGTCGCTCGATTGTGTGCGCTCTAGTTGGTCGACTACGTGTTTAGAAACGCGTAGACACTAGTCATTAGTACGTTCGCATGTGCGTGCACACACACACCTGGTACACAGCACATCTTCATGCAAGGACCCTTGACAGCGCTGACACTGTGTCCACAGACGGGAGAATTTCTCCTCCAGGGCAGACAGGTGAGCGATCTGAACGGCGCACACACAAAAAAAAAAAAAAGACACACATATTACATACGTCATATGTCTGGAATGGCCCAGTCTCGTGCTAGCTACTGTTACCCTATGACGTCCGTATACAGGGCTGATTACACACCTCCTTCTGATAGAGCTCAGACTCTTTCTTCTTGCAGAAATCACACACAGCAGCTAAAGGAAGGGGAAAAAAAGCACAATCAGGTTGAGGAACCATATCTGTTGTACAAGCAGATTTTACAGTTTAAGGGTCATTCACGTCAGCATGAGCGCGCGCACACACACACACACACACACACACACATTCACCATGGCAACGTACTGTCTGTTTTGAGAACCGCTTTGCAGCCGATGCATGTGCTGCGTTTTTGCGCAAAGGCCATCAGGCCACCCACTCTGGAGGTCAGAACGGTCTTACAGCGCGTGTGATCTCCCTCTGAAACGATACAAACACACACAAAGTTACACAATGAAACGTGCGTCGGATTTCATCACTACTCACCACCGTAACTATGTTTTTCTCATAGCACAGGAAGCAACGATTCTCTTCTGCTTTCTGCTCTTCTCTGGTGCAAACACACCCGGTACCAATCGAGGCAATGACGCAGGCCAGAGCAAGGAGCCGCTTTCTCTCACACGTGAACGTGTGTGTGTGTGTGTGTGTGTGTGTGTGTGTGTGTGTGTGTGTGTGTATACACAGACATATTTACTCACTGAGTAACACGCTCTCAGCCTTGGTTTCTCCCAGTATAGGCTCAAAGATGCGCATTAGAGGTTTAGACAGCTGCTGCTCGAGGTAGTATTCTGTGTCGATGGGGATGTTGTTCTCCAGCACATAAATGGGGTCCTACACACACACACGCACACACACATAACTTTAGTCAATGGTAAAATGCGAAACTCTTCAGTCTGGCAAAGCTTTCTCACACACACGCATGCACACTCTCCCACACTCGCTCGCTCACACGCACGCACGCTCTCATGCACGTGCTCACTCACTCTCATACACACGCTCGCTCGCGCTCACACACGTTCGCTCGCTCGCTCTCACACACTCTACCGACCTCTGATTTCATGTACGCTGCTACTCCTTTAGCTGCTTTTATGATAACATATGGAACTCGATCGCCAAGATTAGGAGCACTGCCTGCATCTCGCTTTCGCATCCTACACACACACACACACACACAGTTAATGTTTTGAAAAACCCACCAGCAGGGTTACATATTATAAAAACAAATATGTAAAAGTAAAAGTATGTACAAGTAAAAATGTCAATTAAAGTAATGTAAATGCGACGGTTACTAAATCATACAACCACCATGCAATTGTCTCGATCATACTACAGGTAGCTGTCAGTGAGGGCCAAAGTATCTGATCACAGATACTGCACACTGACACACGACAACGTACTTATGTACTATATGTTGTAATATGGCTAAACAAAAAAAACATCTATGTACGCTAATGCACACACACACACACACACACACACCTCTCTGCGAGTTCCACGTGGGCCTGTTTGCCTGCGTACTCCTGCGCCGTGCGCGTCAGCTCCTTAGTGATCACCAGCTGGCTGATGTCAATGCGGTTACACAGAAGGTCTGAGATCACCTCTTTAGCATGGCCTACAGCTCCATCAGGATCCCTACAAAACACACACACACACACACACGTTTAGTTCAAGTAAGGAACTCAAACTCCTGAACAACACCTGGTAGTTTACATGCATGGTCCATACCTGTCTATGAGGATTTTTTGAAGGCACATGTTGATGAGGTTGGCCACTAGGGGGCAGTTGTCTCGCCTTACAGTCTCTATTCCCTTACAGTCCATCTTGTCATGATGCTCCGAGCTGGTGGAGAAATACAGGCCGGCGTACCTCTTCTTATTGATCAGCAAATACGGGTAGTACACCTGAGAGAGAGAGAGAGAGAGAGAGAGAGAGAGAGAGAGAGAGAGAGAGAGAGAGAGAGAGAGCGAGAGCGAGAGAGAGAGCGAGAGAGAGAGCGAGAGAGAGAGAGAGGACATGGTTAGAGACACAAAGAGAAACGACAGGATTTAGGTTGATCTCAGTCAACCTAAGGTGAAATGAATAACACTGATTCTTTCATTACAGTGGCACCCATCAAGGGTTGGATATATTAGGCAGCAAGTGAACAGTCTGTTCTTGAAGTTGATGTGTTAGAAGCAGGAAAAATGGGCAAATGTAAGACTTGGACAAAGACCAATATTAGTCCCTAGTCCCTTTTCTCATTCATGGCTCGCACAGCTTGTGGGAAGAAGCTCCTCCTCTTTATTCTCTCCGTGTTATCCGTCATGGTGCGAAAACATTTCCTGGAGCGTAACAGAGCAAAGAGTCCATAGTTGCGGTAACTGAGGTCCTTCATGATCTTCCTGACCCTGATCCAGCACCGCATGCTGTAGACAGTTTGCAGGTCAGGAAGCTCAGTCCGGATGATACGGTCAGCTGAGCGTACCACTCTCTGGAAGGCCTGTCTGTCCCTGCTTGGTGCTGTTCCCGAACCAGCCTGAGATGTTTCCCGTGAGGATGCTTTCAATGGTGCATGAGTAGAAGTTCTGCAGCACCTTGGAGGGCGGACTGAAGACCCTTAGACATCTGTGTTTCCCAGTATGCAGTGGTTACTACCTACCAAAAGTGGTCGCAGACAAGTCATGTGCATCCAAGACTCACACTAATGTGCAGGGGGGCAAAATCTGGCCTATCAAGTCCGGCCCTGTAGAAGATCCACAAAAGGATCTGCTGACATCTTGGTGTCAGATACCACAGATCACCTTCAGAGATTTTGGAGTCCATGCCTCGACAGGTTTTGGCAACTGTCTAAGCAGGTGGTTTTAATTCTACGGTTAATCGGTGTGAATTTTTTTATTAGTGTTCAAGGTTCTGATTGAGACGAGTCAGTGTGCCGCATTGACCAGAAGGAGTAACTGTGGTGCCACAACATGCTGTAGTAGACGACTCGCTTCCATGTAGATATGAGCTCGGGTGACTATAGGAGTGCGAGTCAAAACTGATCCGCACTCCAGCTATACTAAAACTTCTGTTTGCCGCAGTGTCTTATCGATGCTTTCCGTGGTAGGTCTGGGACGTGCCGCCCAGTCGCTGCTGTGCAGGTTTAAATGTGTTACATAGCTTCATATGCAGTGCTACAAAAAATGTCTGCCCCTTGTGATTTACAAAAAGAAGAGCAGCGTGCAGTGAAAAAGATTCAACAATGATTGTTACACTGAGATGCTCACTAAAGAGCTGAGGCTGAGAATCCTAACAAAGCACAGAGGACTGCTATCCAAGGGTGTCGCGTTGTCATGTACATGTTCACACACCGCTGCCCATACTGTCGCTGACACTCTCCAAAAACTTCATTTTGAGGTGTTAGTGTCCTCACTATAGTCCTGATTTTTCCCCATCAGACTATCACCTGTTTGTTTCCCTGAAAGAAGCCATAAGAGGATAAAAATCGACGTCTGACGAAGAGGTGAAGACGGAGGTGCATTAGTGGCTCGCAGCTCAGCCTCAAATATTTTCAATGAGGGAATATGAAAGCTTGTTGACAGATGAACAAAGCGTATTGAAAAACAGGGAGAAAAAATGAATTTGTCTTTTCTACAGCCAGAGAGCGGATCGTTTTTGACTCACCTTCGGATACTAATGAAGACATCATTATGAATACTTATGCATTTCATTTCTGCTAATAGGTCGTGTATCGTAAGTGGGAGTACAACTACACAGTCATACACCGATACTCTAGAGAAAGACGAGGTCATGAGCATGCAAAGTGTTTTCGTCTGAAACTAGCTGTGGGTTTCGTAACGGATCGTCTCTTTAACTCGCCGCTGATGACACACTTTACAGTTAGAAGACATCCTATTTGTCTTAAAAAAAAGTGGGTACAATCTAAAGTTCATCAGCTGTGCAGGCAAAGTGCTTCAGAAGCTGGAGGAGGTGAAACCAGATAAGGGTTTATCTTCAAAATCACAGCTGACGAAGGACCTTTAAACATCCTGTTTCTGACTCTAGCACAATTTCCCATACAACTCGAGATGCTACCGTAACAACATACAGCCATAGGCTTGTGGTTGGTGTGGTACAGTGGTAACATCATTGGCTCCTATATTAGAGACCTGGGTTTGATTCCTGGACTGGACAGCCAGTCTATACCACACCAATAAGGGTCCTTGGGCAAGACTCCTAACACTACGTTGGTCTACCTGTAATACCAGTAACCTAACAGCGTCTGCCAAATGCCGTAAACGTAAATGTTAAGCACTCAACTTTGGGAGCAGAAGGTCCCAGGTTCGAGCATCAAGTGCCCTTGAGCAAGGCACCTAACCTCGAACTGCTCCCGGGTGCTACAGATGTCCACCGCTCTGTACATGTGTGCTTACTGCCCCTAGTGTGTGTGTGTGTGTGTTTGTTTTTTACTGCACGGTGTTCAAAAGAGTTTTTTTCACTTTCACTTTACTTTCATACCTTCTCAAATTCCAGTTTGATCGGGGGAACAAAGTGTGAGGACACCCACTCAGCCGCCTCCTTTCCGACGTTCATCGCCTCCTGCACCGTGTCCACGCCCATTTTCACCATAACAGAGTCCGTGTCTCCATAGATGACCTACACACACACACCACACTCAGTCCACATGTACATCCAGGACTGCTCTCATTTCAAAGTCTAGTATGGTCTAGACTGGGTGTGTTACTTTGGCATCAGCTGGAAATCCGTTAGCGAGGGTGTATTTGGATTCCACAAGCTGCTTAGTCTGTTCGATCATCTGCCTGCCGAAGCCTGTAACGCTCTACAGAGACACAACACATTGCATGTTACAGGCGGTCTGAGGTTAGCGATTGAAACGTTCCAGACCGTGTGCGAGGACTGAGACAGACCTGTGAGATCTCCAGACAGGGCAGTTTGCCCACCTGGGCACCGGTGAAACCGTACACGGAGTTGGCGCTGATCTTTAAAGCCAACTGCCTGCCGTCCAGTACCTGCTTCCTGAACGGGTCGGTCTCCTTCTTTAGGTCGGTCTTCGCCCTGAACACATAATCCAAACAGTGAGCTACTGATTTCAAATGAGTCGAGATTTTAGGTATGTTTACATGCAATAATTTTCTCCAATCCAACTGAATTAATTCTGATTACAGATTCAGATTGAGGTGTTTATATGTTCACTCTACTCAACAATCTGATTCAACCCTTTATTTACATGCATGCTATAACTAATCCGATCTGATATAACACGTCCACATAGAGTAACATTTACTGTACAAGTTACAATGACAACGATGCTTAACGTGAGTTCAATCAGAAAGGAGATGCAAAATGATACCCGAGTCTTTTGCATTTGCTCAAATATTTGTCTGAACAGCTCACTGAAACATCATGGGAGCGCTAGGTCTAACAACGGGGGACAGGAGATGATAGTGGGTGGTCTAATATGCGGTGTGTGAACCGGGCGGAGCTTAAATAAATTTATGTTATGTTCTACAACAGCTTTAAACTGACTTATTATTAGAAAATACGACACTGACTATTTAAGTCTTAAAGTCTCCAAACTTCGACCAGTTTTTCACTCCTGCCATGTTAAAGATTTGGAGCTTTTGTTATGATGCATGAGCAGGATGTAGATAAACTATCCGTTTGGGAATGTAATCGGATACGGGTGTTTACATGACATTTACATTAACAGATTATTTAAAGGATTACCACCTCGTTCAATCAAAAACAAAACATAACCTGAATGACCCCAATCAGACGACTGTATTCTATTCCGACTGAGCTGTTAGTCAGATTATAAACGGATTATCAGGCTGCATGTAAACATGGATACCTTATGAGGATAGAAGAGTGGACTATTATCTATAGCTGCAGTCACACTTAGACATGAGACCGGATTGTGAAGATCTCCTGCATATCTCCTGTTTATTTACTGTTCATTATGAGCTCTAACTCTTCCTACATGCTAGAGGTACTAGCATACACGGGGCAAAGCCTGCTGCTAGTGGGACCATAACAGCCTCGAAACAGTTAAGCTAGTTAGAAGGAACTGGAGGTCCGGTGTCCGGGACAGCTTGGAGGTTTCTCTACTCAGACACACCTTCTGAAGTCGTTAATTAACCGGTAAGTGCTATGAGGTGTGTCGGAGTGGAGAAATCTTGTGGTTAGGGAGCCAGTCTTATAACTGGAATGTCCCGGGGTCGATCCCCACAACGGACAAGGCCCAACTGCTCCCTAGGTGCTATGGTTTAGGGCTAGGCTTTGTGAATCAACCAAGTGGTTTAAGTGAACATGGGTCAACCAGTCAGGCGTAGGTGGATGTTGATTTGTCATCACCTCTTGCGGGCGCTCAGCAGATTCTCCAGGATCTCTGGCAGGAGCCCCTTCCTCACCGAGGCTTTGACAAACAGATCTCCTGTAGGCGTCTTTATAAAGTCATCTGAAGAGAGACTAAACACACACACACACACACACACACAATTTAATAACAAAACAGCTAAACTCAAGATGGACCAAATCATAAAATACTCAACTCTGCTGAACTGAGTTGAAATCATGACACCTAGTGGATAAAAAAAGTGTCTCACCCCAGTTTCTCCGCTTGACCTTTCTGCAGGAGTGTAGTGTAGCACAGGTTATGAGCCATCATAATGGATGGGTACAGTGAGGAAAAATCCAGAGTGGCGATTGGCACGCTGTAGTACCTGTTTACACACACAGACACACACACAGTTTTGTTTTGCTATTCTTACAAGAATCCTCCATTAATACTGATCATTTATGCCATGCTTAGACCTAGACATGGACTGATCAGTATTACCGGGGCTGATACCAATCAAGGGCAGGGCTGAAAATGAACTGGTTTATTTAGTCAGACTTGAGTAAGTTATGAACAGAGTTAACAGTATTACCTGCTGTACTACAAACACCAAGAGTGAGACCTGTTTGTCTTTTTGTCTCACACGACTCCACACACACACGGCACGTGAACGGAATAATAAGGTAGACGGATTTATACATGACGCTTCCCATTCTCTGAAATGACGAGGGGCAGTTTAGAGAAATACCCCTGCTCAGAGACAAATCAATCGTCCATCGTGAACGTGAAGCACTGAGCGGCAGGGACAAACTAAGGTACACGTCCGTGCGCTGAGACAACGTGTGGGGCATGCATGAAACCACATCGATTGCGACATTTTTGGCTTGTGCACCCTCACATGAGTTACAACAAGTAACCGCCCAACCCTAGCCTGTATTTCCATGAGAAACTGGGAGCTGTGATGGAGGAGGTTTGTGCAGGGCTTAACACTTGATGGAAATACAGAAATGGGGTTTGTGCAGGGCTGCAGTGATCTTTACTTCACTCATTTTACACCACAGATCAACTCTCAGGATTAAAAATCTGTCAACACTGATACATAGCTTACCTAAACCTAACCCTAACCTTAACGTTAACCTTAACCTCAGTACGGGGCGGCAGCTGTGGCCTTGTGGTTAGGAAACCAGTTTTGTGATCAGAAGGACCCGGGTTCAAGTCCCGCATAGGGCAAGACACGGCTGGAGTGCCCTAACCAAGGCTGCCTGGGTGCCACGGTTTTGGGCTTCCCAAACGGGCAAGTGTGTTTACTTCCCTCTAGTGTTCACTGGTGTGTGTGTGTGTGTGTGTGTGTGTGTGTATTTCACTGCGCAAGCACAGCAGGTTCCTTATGTGAACCACAAGATCAAAATATTACATTTCTCTCCTTAGTCATTTTTGGTCACCAGGTCATAAAAAAATAAGAGACATCAAAATAAATAAAATGACTAAAATTAATATTATTTGTTATTAAAAAAAAATTATACAACTCATTCACATATAAAAATGCATCTCAAATATTTACCCCTTCTCTGGCTCGATGACTGTAGCTCCTGTATAATCCTCCCCACCCTCAGTCTTTACTACCGGCATCACCAAGTCCTGCTTCATGGCCTACAAACAGGAACAACCACTGCTGAATGCTGAACGTCTGTCCGAGCCACTTACTCGGGTATGGGGGTATGCAAGAGTGCCTGTATGCACGTGTGTATACTTTTACACACCTGACGTAGTAACTGGGAGACGACTTTAATCTGCTGGCCTCGAGATAGGAGGTAGGTCAGGGGCACGCCTGTCACTCGAGCCATCTCCATGTAGTTAATCACACACATCAGCTTCTGCAGCAAGCGCAGGGGCAAGTAGGCATCTTTCAGACAGTAGACAGCCAGACGGCGCCTCGTCTGCTCGTTTCCGTTCTACACACACACACGCACAGAGAGAGGCAGCGAGAGAGAGAGATGGGAGATTATTAACACTAATTAAGCTTCATACAGGCACTTCAAATGACATTTGTGGATTTTAGGACATTTTTTTAAATGACTAGTCAAAAACGTCTGATTTTCCAGCATCTAACCTGCAAGTCTGTGATGATAGAGTGCTGCACATCCTCTTTCTGCTCCTGCAGGAAGTGGAAACTGACGGCGTTGAGCGTGTACGAGCGCAGCTTATAGTCCCTCAGCAGGACCTGTAAGACAAAAAAAAAGCGCACATCAGAAGTCGAAACAGAGACAACCTCTTTGTGCCTTACATTAAATGGGTGCATGCTCACCTGAAGAAGGTCAAACTGCACTCGGCCCTCCATGTTGACCGTTTTGTTTTCTCTGCGGCCCATTTGTTTGCTCTGGAAGCTCGAGTCCTTGAGGACCGACCTGATGCCCCGCATACGACCCAGATAAGGGAAATAATTCACCTATACACAAACCAAACCACAAAACACACACACTACTTAGCATGTCCCTTGCAAGATCATTGAGATATTAAATCTGACTGCCAACAAACACACACAACAGGCAATCCCACCTTTAAAGCAGCAGCTCTGTTGAGCAGGTACGGCAGGTCGAAGTTTTGGATATTGTAGCCGGTAATGATGTCAGGATCCACCGTCCTCACAAACTCGGCCCAACTCTGACAGCAAACGTAAGATTAATAACCCAACAAACACAAGCCGATCAGAATACACTGAGCAACCGAAATGTTTTAGAGATCACAGTCAAATTCACTACGAGTTTATTACTATTATTATTAATAACAATAAATGGTTTATGATCTACACAGGGGCAGCCATGGCCTAGTGGTCAGGGAACCCATCTCGTGACCAGAAGGTCCTAGGTACACTTGGGCGGTATGATGGTGTTTCGGTATTTTGCAGTATTGAAAAATGGTGAGGGTATTGAAAAAAAATGTGGTGCACCAGATTTCCGCTTTATATCTACACTAAACACTGGGACTTCTCTCCTCCATAATAAAACCAGGTTTATACTTGACTCATTGTAGTGACTCGTGAGGGTGCACACGCCAAAAACGACGCTCCGTGCTTCACATTCACAATGGACGATTTTGAGAGCGTTCGTGTCGACCAAGGGTATTTCTCTGAACAGGAGTATTTCTGTTCTGCCAGCACTTGATTGAAAAATAAAATGTTTTTTAACTGTATTGTGTCTTACTCGTTCAGTTTTGTGACTATTTTGGTTATTGTCGTCTTCTCTCTGCAGGTTGACTAGTGTAGAAAGTTT
>JAOVVF010000025.1:22403244-22418749 GCA_028565595.1 Duopalatinus emarginatus
ATATATTCAACATGAGTGAAGCCTTTTGCCTCAGCTTTGGAGTCTGACACTGTATCTCCTTATCGGCCAGTCCTGAGAGGCTGTGTCACTTACTGTGAAATGTGTGTGTCTGTCCTTGGCAGTCGGAGGCATCTACACTGTGATACAGACGAAGGCACGTTTGACCTGTGAGGAATGGGGGGAGAACTACTTCTTAGTGGGGCCCTACATGGAGGCCAATGTCAGGACCCAGGTTGAATTGATTGAGCCCCCGAATGCAGCCCTGAGGAGAGCCATTGACAAGATGAACAGCAGTGGCTGCAAGGTATATAATACACACACACACACAGATATACGCACACACACACACACACACACACACACAAGTTTTGTCTTGCTATTTCCTATTCCTTTAAGGACTACCCAAATGTCCACACAAGGTCAAACTGAGCAGATATTCTAGCCCATTTTTGGTTTCAACCAAGGTATAAGAACACACACACACACACACACGCACAACTATTGTTTTTTGTTTTCTTTTATAGTTATACAGAGGTCAGATCTCTCTATCCTTTTCCACACAATAAACAATACTCTATTACCTACCTCAGTGAAATCCTAAACCCTCATTCTGAGAAGTGTGTGTGTGTGTGTGTGTGTGTATGTGTGTGTATGTGTGTGTATATGTGTGTATATGTGTGTATGTGTGTGAGTATGTGTGTGAGTATGTGTGTGTGTATGTATGTGTGTGTGTGTGTGTGTGTGTGTGTATGTATGTGTATGTGTATGTGTGTATGTATGTGTGTATGTATGTGTGTGTGTGTGTGTGTGTGTGTGTGTGTGTGTGTGTGTGTGTGTGTGTGTGTGTGTGTCCACCTCCCGGTATGCATTTGTAAAGGTTACAAGCTATATCAATGTCTTACACCATGACTACAGTCTATTTTGGACCTTTGGTTAAATGTTTAAGTGTGTGAGTGTGTGTGTGTGTGTGTGTGAGAGAGAGAGAGAGAGAGAGAGAGAGAGAGAGAGAACAGTAAAAGACAACCTTGTTTTCTGTTCCCAAGCCTTAACAACTGATTCAGACTGGAGTGTAAAACAGTTTTAGTTCCTCAGGGTAAGAGGCCATAGATGTAAATACCACATTTAAATCAACTCTGGTCTGAAAATGAATCTCTTCTGTACTAATGATGTGGTCCAGTTACTTTCAGTTCTTGAAATGAACACTGACTTGTATATAAGGGTGAATACAGGAGTCTTATACAGAAGTAACTACCTCGTCTGTCTGGGTACAGCGGCATACAGTGTGTATGAGTGTGTGTAAATACACTCCTTATACTATCATCTGGAGAATACAGTGTGTGAGGGAGGACTGGATAGTGTAGTTTAGACAATTCTATAAATGACACATTTGATTATGACCACTAATAACCCTATCCCTAACCCTGACCCAGTAATCTGATGACTTTATTCAGTAATAAAGTAATGTAAAGGATTCCTGAGCTGTTCTCTGTTACTGCTGCAGTTCGTCTTTTTTTTCTCTGTCTGGGCTGCAACACAACAGGGTTGCCAGGTTCACCAGTTATAAGCGAATTTGAACTTATTTTTGTCACCTAAAGTATAAACATTAAAATACATGTGTTGTGTTTTTGTTTCTAATGTGTATATGTTTATTTGGACTTTTAGACTTTTCATAAATTCGCTTAAAAATATTGGTAGTCACTGGTAGTCAAATATAATTGCTTATAAAGCTAAATAAAAAGTTTGTACGGTTTCGCAATCCGTTCACAACCCGTGTAACATACAATAAATCAGAATTGCTCCACTAATGCTTCTGAAGAGTTTTCAGCTAGTTATGTCATAGATTTAGTGGCTCAAATAAGGAAAAAATATTTGATTTAAATTATTTAAATATTTGGTTAAAGTTTTACTTTAACCTCTGACACAGGCTTTTATTTTATTTTAAAATATTTTTGAATGCCTGACGTTTTTTTTATATTATAAATTATGTCCTTCTTGTCCTTTTTGGATTTTATAATAAATACTTATTATAAATATTTTATAAAAAGTTTTAAGACTGTAATAATTGGGGAAAATGCATAATAATAATATTAATAATAATAATAATAATAAGAAGAAGAAGAAGAACAACAACAACAACAAAACAACAATAATTTATTTTTGTAAACTATTTAGCATTTTTTTAAATTCAGTTTTTTTTTATTTATACCTGTAAATATAAACTTAAATAAACCTTGCCTTTGCCTTTACTGATTTACTTATAATTTTTCAGTTCTTATACTTGCCTGTCCACATGTCTGTAATGTTGTGGTGTTTTGAGAGAGCCCTGAAGAAGCGTTTATTTGACTTTATTTTTCTAAAGATCGATTTGTTTTAAGAAAACAGGAACCATAAAGAATATTCAAGTTTATTTTATACGTTTGGTGTTGCTACTGCTGCTACATTTTGTTCCTAAATAATCCACTGAAATTCACTGTTTTATCAATTATATATTTTTTTGTACTTCTTTTTTGTAAATTGTATTCCAGTCCATTTGTTTTGGTTTTAGTAATTGGATTACATTTTCCAGAACGTAATCAGTAAACTAATCCTGTTACAATTTTAGTTCAGTAATGTGTAATCAGTAGTGGATGACTGTTTTTTTAGTAACTTCCCCAACATTGTGTGTATTTATATTTGTCAATATGTGTAGGTGTATTTTGGCCGTTGGCTGATTGAAGGCTCTCCGTATGTTGTCCTCCTGGATGTTGGTTTCACCGCCTGGTCTCTGGACCGCTGGAAGAGTGAATTATGGGAAAACTGTGCCATCGGAGTGCCCTGGTTTGACCGTGAGGCCAACGACGCTGTCCTGTTCGGCTTTCTCACCGCCTGGCTGCTTGGAGAGGTGTGTATATGTGTGTTGCTGTATAATATGCGAGTTTGTCCATCATTTATACGTACATGTCTGGATTTTAAATACACACCGATCCACCATGACATTAGAACAGCTCTGGGTCGTCACGGCATGGGCTTCAGGTGACCTCTGAAGGTGTCTGGCAACAGATCCTGCTAGACTAGCCTTCACCTCTTGAGCACAGCAATGAGCCTTGAGTGCCCATGACCCTGACTTTGGTTCACTGGTTGTCCTTTCCTTGGGCCAGTTTCGGTAGGTACTAACCATTCCACACCTCATAAGTAAGACCTGCGATTTTGAAGTTGCCCTGAAGATGCCCGGTCGTCTATACATCACCTATTGGAACTTGTTAAAGTCACCCATATCCTTAACACTTGCCCATTTTTCCTGCTTCCAACACATCAGTTTCGAGAGCTGACTCTTTACCTGTTGGCTTATACGTCTCATCCTATAACAGGTGACACTGTCAATGGTTTTGTGGTTTTAATCTTATGAGTAATCAGTGTATATATGTGTGTGTTTCAGTATGCAGCGCAGTGTGAAGATCCTCCACACATCCTGGCTCATTTTCACGAATGGCTGGCTGGACTTGGGCTGGTACTATGCCGACAGAGGCATTTGCCTGTAGCGACCATTTTCACCACACACGCCACACTGCTGGGCCGATACCTGTGTGCCGGGAACGTCGACTTCTACAACAACCTAGCAGAGGTGTGTGTGTGTGTGTGTGTGTGTGTGTGTGTGTGTGTGTGTGTGTGTGTGGAGGGGTGGTGGGGGTGGTGGTTGATTTTCAAAAGATGCACCATTTTATAAATAATAGTATCAACGATGAATATGTCTCTCTCTCTCTCTGTCTCACTCTCTGTCTCACTCTCTCTCGCTGTCTATAGTTTAATGTCGATAAGGAGGCAGGCGACAGACAGATCTATCACCGCTACTGTATAGAGCGGTCTGCAGCACGCTGCGCTCACGTTTTCACCACCGTGTCTAAGATCACCGCCATCGAGGCTGAACACTTGCTCAAAAGGAAACCAGGTGAATCTCCTCCAATCCAAATCTCGTAAACGTTTCTGAATGTACAACGTGTGTGTGAGGCTTGAATGCTAATTTAACAAATGCTAGAGATACTCCAAACCTGATTTCTATACACTGTGTGATTTGTGTGTGTGTGTGTGTGTGTGTGTGTGTGTGTAAGTGTGTATATGTGTATATGTATATGTGTGATGATTTTTTTTTTTTTCTGAGAAAATAAGCAAAAGCTGCTGCTGACGGTTGCTGAAATAATTGTGTGATACACCGATTAGCTATAACATTAAAGCCAGGCAAATGTTTCCTTTTCCTGTAGGAAATGTGAATGTAAATATAGACGTAATCAGGATGATAACGTGAACGTTTCCTCTCTGTCCTTCTTCCTCTCTCAGATATCGTGACTCCTAACGGTCTCAATGTGAAAAAGTTCTCAGCTATGCACGAGTTTCAGAACCTCCACGCTCAGAGCAAAGCTCGCATTCAGGAGTTCATCAGAGGGCATTTCTATGGGTTAGAACATTATACACACACACACACACACACACACACACAGGTGCATTTCTTTGGGAAAAAGCAACACACACACACACGTCTCTATAGAGCATCACACACATTTCTATAGGTTAAAGCATCACACACAGACACACAAAATACACACAACACACAGGTCTGCACACACACAAAACACACACATGCAACCACACATGCATTCCTATTAGAGCAACACACACACACAGGTGCATTTTGGTGGGTAAGAGCAAGACACACACACCCAACATATACACAAACCACACACAAGCATTCTTATAGGTTAGAGCAACACAAACACACACAAACAAACACACACACAGAGGTGCATTTCTGTGGGCAAGAGCAACAAACACACACACACACACATACACACGTCTCTATGAATTAGAGCATCACGCACATTTCTATAGGTTAAAGCATCACACACAGACACACAAAATACACACAACACACAGGTCTGCACACACACAAAACACACACACACACAAACCACACATGCATTCCTATTAGAGCAACACATACACACACAGGTGCACTTCGGTGGGTAAGAGCAAGACACACACACCCAACATACAACAACCACACACAAGCATTCCTATAGGTTAGAGCAACACACACACACAAACACACACACGCGCGTGCATCTCTATAGATTAGAGCGTGCTTATGTATTTCTTTGGGGTAGAGCATCACATAAACACAAACACACACACACACAAACACACACATATACACACGCGTCTCTATGGATTAGAGCATCACACACATTTCTATAGGTTGAAGCATCACACACAGACACACAAAATACACACAACACACAGGTCTGCACACACACAAAACACACACACACACAAACCACACATGCATTCCTATTAGAGCAACACACACAGGTGCATTTTGGTGGGTAAGAGCAAGACACACACACCCAACATACAACAACCATACACAAGCATTCTTATAGGTTAGAGCAACACACACACACAAACACACACACACGCGCGTCTCTATGGATTAGAGCGTGCTTATGTATTTCTATGGGGTAGAGCATCACATAAACACACACATACACAAAAAACACAGGTGTGTGTCCAGTCTTGATTTTGTGTTTTCTTCATGCAGGCATTTAGATTTTAACTTGGATAAAACAGTGTTTCTCTTCATCGCTGGACGTTACGAGTTCTCTAATAAAGGAGCTGATATTTTCCTCGAGGCACTGGCCAGACTCAACTACTTACTGAGGGTTAGTCAATCATACATTATTACAACGATGCATTAAGACATTAAATATAACAAATAAAAAATTTATTACTTTTTTAAATCTTATCCGTGTGTATGTGTGTGTGTGTGTGTGTGTGTGCTTGCATACGTGTCTTCAGGTGAACCACAGTCAGGTGACAGTGATAGCGTTCTTCATCATGCCTGCTCGCACCAACAACTTCAATGTGGAGACGCTGAAGGGTCAAGCCGTACGAAAACAGCTCTGGTAACCATGCTGCTCTGTGAGGACTGTTAATCCGCTAACAGACCTGTACTAAGTGATTAGCACAATGCCAGGCCTGCCTGCTGATGACGGAAATGATCACAGCGCCGTTTTTAAGCCGCACTAGAAACCTGTTAAAATAATGGTTAATGCACTGTGGTGTCATTTTAAATGAAGGAACACCAGCATACATCAAACATCAGTGTATGAGAAATTTGATTAATAATTTTATTAATAATTTTTAACGGACGATTCCTGAGGATTACTAGGGCTGCGTATTTGTGCATTAAATAGGAATTATGATGTTTGTCTAATTTGGCAAGCAATAATAATTTCAGTGGCGGCTGAATTGTGATGTCTAGACGACTGGGTCGGAAGAGGTCTTGTGAGGTGTTTCCTGTAGTCAGTGGTTATTACTTACTGAAAATGGTACAAGGATGGACAACCGGGGTGCCCAAGACTCACTGATAAGCATGGGGGGTGAACTGTAGCCTGTCTGGTCTGGGTTAGTAACGTCCTGCTGCAGGTTCGTGCATCAGTGGCTCTGAGCTGTTATGGCAGCTGTTTGGGCAGGTAGTTTTAATGTTATGGCTGATTAGGGTATATGTTAGCATTGCACTACAATTCTGAGATCTTAACATCTGCTTAAATAATAAGAAATTAATCAAGAACATGATTTTAAAATTTTAGGTGCAGCCCGATTATAAATAAAAAAATACTTAATTAAGCAAGTACGTGTACTTGGGGAAATACACTAAAGTGCCTGAAGAACCAGTACACCAGTCTAATACCTGGTAGGTCTCCCACCGGGCATGGTACTCCACAAGCGTGTGAACACCATACTTCCAGCAGAAGGGTCCACACTTCTGCTTTATTCCGAGGTGTAGGATTTCCTTGTTCCACAGAGTGCTGCATGGCTCACGGCTCCTGAGAACTTCAACCATGTTGCCGTGGTGACCGCTGTACTGAACTGAGTTTTGTTTTCCATTAGGGATACGGCGCAGTCCGTGAAAGAACGATTCGGGAAGAAACTCTACGAATCGCTCCTAGTGTGAGTGTCCTTTCTGTTCAGCTGCTCGTCTGTCTGTTTTTTTTTTTTATTATTAATGTTAGCAACTGAGACTTTAAGGACTCTCTGTCCCTGTCAGTGGGCAGCTCCCGGAGGTGTCGAAGATGTTAGACAAGGAGGATTTCACCATGATGAAAAGAGCCATCTTCGCTACACAGCGCCAGTGTCTTCCACCCATCTGCACCCACAACATGCTGGAGGACAGCACGGACCCCATCCTCACCGCCATCCGCCGAATCGGCCTCTTCAACAGCGCTCAGGATCGCGTCAAGGTACTTGCACGTGTACAAAGACACGCTTATACACACGCAATCAGGTATAAGTGGTGTATAAGTCAAGTAAAATAAATAAATAAATAAATATGCACCAATCAGCAATAACATTTAAACCACTGACAGGTGAAGTGAATAACATTGATTCTTTTGTTGAAATGGCATCTGTCAAGGTCTGGGAAGTATTAGTCCAAGTAAAAAGTCCAAGTGTGTTGGAAGCAGGACAAATGGGCAAGCTTAAGGATCTGAGCAGTCTTTAGAAAGGTGAAATTGTGATGTCTAGACGACTGGGTCAGAACAGCTCCAAAACAGCAGGTCTTGTTGAGTGTATCCTGTATACAGTGGTTAATAGCTACTGAAAGTGGTCCATGGGATCTGATTGTGGGTGCCCAAGATTTACAGATGTGTGTGAGAGGTGAACGTGTCCAATTCCACAGAAGATCTACAGTAGGATCTGTTGCTAACGTCTTGGTGCCAGATATCACGAAAGACCTTCAGAGGTCTTGTGGAGTCTGTGCCTGGATAGGAGCCATGTTGGCAGCTGTTGAGACAATTTCATGTCTGATGGGTGTTTACAATACAGAGAAAAAGAAAGGAAGAAATTTGTATATAAGAGTAGGTTTTGCAGGGCAAGGCATCTCCTCCACTGACTTGTGTAGGATTCATCCTGTGTGCTCTTTGCAGAAATGGAGCCTGACTCTAGTGTTGCATCTGGTAGGCGTATGCGTATTTTATACATTTACAGCATTTGGCAGACGCTCTTATCCAGAGTGACTTACAAGGTAACTGGTATTACAGGTGAGCTAATGTTGTGCTAGCAATCTTGCCAAAGGACCCTTATTGGTGTAGCACCAGACTGGCTGCCCGGACTGGGAATCGAACCCAGGTCTCTAAGATGGCAGCCAATGATGTTACCACTGTACCACACATTTAATTGCATTTACTACCGTATCTAGTATAGCTATTCGTGAGCGATCTTAGTGTTGGTCAATGTTTAATAGTCTTACTGTGAAATCTAGCTAATCACTAGCTAACCTTACTAGCTAGCAAGTGAACAAGCTCAACTAGAAAGACTGTTTGACCATGAAATCTAGCCAACCCACTAGCAAACTTTTCTAGCTAGCTAGTGAATGAGCTAAGCTACCAAAACTGTCGAATTGTTTAATAGTTTCAGCATGAAATCTAGGTAACTCACCCGTTAACCTAACTGGCTAGCTAGTGAACTAGCAAGAATGTTTAATTGTTTGACCATGTAGTCTAGCTAACTCACTAGCTAGCAAGACTGTTTCATAGTTTAATACTTTCACCATGAAATCTAGCCAACTCACTAGCTAACCTCACTAGCTAGCTGTCAGTTCTACGTAAATTGATTGTATTGTATGCGTCAGTGGTGCTGACAGGGTGTTGGTGTGCATGAGGCTAGCAGGGATCATGACCGTATACTTACTACAACAAACTAGAGTAGACAAGGTATGGGGTAACCTTATTGATCACACACTTGTCTGTGTCAGGTCATCTTCCATCCAGAGTTTCTGTCCTCTACTTCCCCGCTGCTGCCCATGGACTATGAGGAGTTCGTTAGAGGCTGCCATCTTGGCGTCTTTCCTTCCTACTACGAACCCTGGGGCTACACACCAGGTACGAACACACAACATATCTTAATTTTATTAGTTCGCCATGTTACTTAAAGTGGGTTCTGTGACATTGCTGGGATCCATTTTTCTTACAGTTGCGTTAATTCACTAAACCATCACTACCATTATTACTAATATTAGTTATTAGCCTGTTTGACTGTAGCAGCCATGGTTTAAGGTTTAGGGAACCGGTTGTGATCGGAAGGTTGCCGAGTCAATCCCTGGTCAATCCCTGGTCTCCTGCTCCAGGCAAGTATGTTTACTAGTGGGTGTATTTCATTTAATTAAAATAAATGGTTACTCCAAACCTCAGCCATTTAAAAACAAGTAGCATATATATAATGTGTACCAGGGGGACAGTCATAGGCTTGGAGTTAAGGTTCGAAACCCCGTGACCGCCAAGACTCAACTGAAGTGCCATTGAGCAAGGCACCTAACCCCCAGCTGCTCCCTGGGTGCTGTGGATAAAAGCGGCTGCCCACCACTCTGGGCATGTGTACACACTGGCCCCCAAGTGTTCATTAGTGTGTATGTGTGTATTCTACTGCACAATGGTCAAACGAGTTCTCACTTTACTTTTCTCTCTCGTTCTGTCTCTCTCGGTCTCTCTCTTAGCGGAATGCACTGTGATGGGGATTCCCTCCATCTCCACCAACCTCTCCGGGTTTGGCTGTTTCATGGAGGAGCACATAGCTGACCCATCTGCTTACGGTGAGATGAAAAACAAACACGAGGATCTCAGGATATGTATATGTTCATAGTTGACGGTGTGACAGGTGGTTCATTCTGGACCATGTCTGTTTTTCACTTGCAGGTATTTATATCCTGGACCGGCGGTTTCGCAGTGTGGACGAGTCATGTAACCAGCTGACCTCCTTCCTGTTCCAGTTCTGCCAGCAGAGCCGCAGACAGCGCATCATCCAGAGGAACCGCACAGAGCGCCTTAGCGACCTGCTGGACTGGAGATATCTGGGACGGGTTAGTCTCTCTGTCTCTCTCTCACACACAACTACACACACACACCTACACACAATTAAAATGCAGCAGCAATATGCTGCACTGGAGATATCTGGGCCGGGTTTAGTCTCTTTGTCTTTCGCTCTCTCACACACACATACACACACACATATAGACCCCTACACATACCCACACACACTTAAAATTGAGATGTCTGGACCGGGCTTGTCTTTCTGTCTCTCTTGCTCACACACACACACCGCTACACATACCAACACAGTCTCAAACTGCTACACTGGATATATCTGGGCAGTGCTAGAGACACACACCCTTAACCACACACACACACACACACACACACACACACGCAAACACAAAAAAATGTCTCAGTGACCTACTGGACTGAGGATATCTGGACCAGGTCAGACACACATCTATAAACATTTACACACACACTTAGTGCCTCAGTGACCTACTGAATTAGAGATTTCTGGCCAAGGTCACTTGCACACACACACACACACACACACACACACACACACACAAAACCCATTAGTGACCTGCTGGAGATCTCTGGACCTGGTCAGTCTCAGTCTTATACACACACACACACACACACACACACACACACACACATAAACACACACAAAACTCATTAATGACCTGCTGGAGATCTCTGGACCTGGTCAGTCTCAGTCTCAGTCACACACACACACACACACACACACATTTTAAAGGAACCGAACCAAACTACACAGAAAAATGATTTATTACATAAATTTATTATTTATGGTATTAATTATAAAATTCTGATCCGATTTCATTGTCTTACTGTTATATGAAGGCTTACTGTTTTTTTTTTGTCTCTCAGTACTATGTAGCTGCTCGCCATATGGCTCTGGCCAAAGCCTTCCCTGACAGTTTCATGTACGAGCCCCACGATCCAACCTCGGTAAGCATCCAGAGTTATTGTACAAGTTTAAATTTTAAGATCTTATTGAACAATTTGGAGACTTTTATAGGCTTGCTTAAATAATGATGTTTCTAAGAACACCTATAGTGTTACTGGTGCATAGGAGATTCCCTCCAGTTCTAAAAATCATAAACTGCCCCTTTAAATATTTCCAACACAGCGATGTGTGACACTAAAACATGTCATTCTCACACGCCATACGTTTGTGCTCTTCTTCTGCAGGCCACCGGCTTCCGTTACCCCCGTCCCGCCTCAGTGCCGCCCTCACCGGCTCACTCGCTCCATTCGTCTCCTCACCACAGCGAAGCTGAGGACGAAGATGAGGCATATGACGAGGATCTGGAGGCTGAGAAAGACCGCCTGAACATCCGGCAACCTTTCAATGTGCCGAACAAGAATAAAGTCTTGGCAGAAGATGTACCTGAGAAGAACTAACACTATACACACACACAAACACACACACACACACACACACTCACACACTCAGGCACACACACACGCACACTGCTGACCTGTTCACTGCCTGTCTGGGGTTTGAAAAGTAAACGGTGGTATTTATTTCAGGAAATGATACTGTTCATGTGAGGAGCTACTGTATTTTATTTCAGAAGTAGGTGCAGCGGCACTCGCTCAGACTTAGATCTTTTAAATCGAGGCTGTGAAAGTATCAGCAGCCTCAGTATGAAGGTGCATAGAAACGGTAGCTAGTCGCTGTATGAGGAACATCTGTCTCCTCTGTATACTCCTACAGAGCCAAAAACAGTGGGATTGTAATACAAGGCAAGGCATTTTTTTATCACAGTCCAGCATCAGGAATAAACACGGAGATAAAGCAATCTGCAATATCACTGTATCCGTCTGATCTTTTTTTATTATTATTATTCCAGCCTTGTCCCAGTTTTATGGAAGTCAAGGCACATCTGAGGTAGAAAACTGTCCTGTTTTTGACAATAGTTTAATATATAATACAGATAATCTTATAATATACTATTATATATATATATATATATATATATATATAAAGTGTCGCCTTGGTGTGAGAATAAATCCGTATTCCTCTGATGTTTTGTGCGTGGACTGGTTTCATAATGATGCGAGTTATTAAAACATATATACAAAAACTGGTACAGACAAGCCAATGCAAAATACATAGGCTGGTAGTGGCTCCATAATGGTATGGGGTTTGTTTAGATGGCATTCCATGTGACCCCTGGTGCATCTACAAACATCTGTAGGGCAGCCGTGGCCTAGTGGTGTAGTGGTCTCATGACCGGAAGGTCCTGGATTCGATCCCTGCACAGGGCAAGACTCAGGTGCCCTTGAGCAAGGCACCCAACTCCCGCAACTGCTCCCCGGGCGCTGTGGTTTGGGGCTTATAGTTAGAGGAACACTCATAAGTTTAGGGTTTTGCCATTCGCACCTAAGACACATCTAGGATGCCATGCAATTTGCTGGTACACCAGTCTTATATTTGGTAGGTTCCACACAAGGCATGGACTCGAGAAGCTTGCAGAAATATTCTGTAGGCAATGAACACCATACTTACTGCACAACCATACACAGTTCTGACGTGTTCCAAGGTGTAGGATTTCTGTGTTTCACAGCACATAACTTTGAGATCTGGTGACTTGGGTGTGAACGGCAAAACCCCTAAACTCAGACGAGTGTTTCTCTAACCATAATTTGGCGTCTCTAGACGTGTGTCGCAGTGCACTGTCCTGGTAAAAGAGGCCGAGGCCAACAGAATGAATGCAGGATGTAAACAGGTGCAGCTCAACAAAGGGGAAGCACACGTAGTGTTCACCTCTCGGAGATGTTTGTAGATGTACCAGGGGTCCCATGGAATGCCAGCTAAACCACATACTATTATAGAACCGACACCAACCTCTGTCTATTGCATAGGCTCGTTTGTACCGGGTTTTTTTGGCACTTACGAGACTCAAAATGAATGTGAATCTTGAATGTGATGCTGCAGTTTGTGTACTGTCATGTAGACAGACACAATCATTTGAAATTTTGTGTTAGTTTTACAACAGAAATTAAAGTATATATCTATAAATCCACCATAACTACCAGCTGTCTTTATTTGAATCATTTTATTTTCTTATGTGTGTGTGCGTGTGTGTGTCGGTGCTATCCTGCAGCAGTCGGGTTCCTCCTCAGCACAGATAGACTCTTCCTCCATGGCCTTTGCAAACTGAAAGACAATACATTCTATCTTAAACGCTTCGGCATACACACAGCCCTTATAACATTAATAGCCTGTTGTGTTCATGTTCCTACTCAGTAAACTGCTCCAGAAGGAACTGTAGGTGGCGCTGCCTGTAACTGCTCCCAGTTTGGCTGGGTTATGCCTCACCGTTTTCACAGAAAAGCCATCCGCCCCGGTCACCTCCACTTCCACAAGGTGATAATCAGCCAGACTGAGTCACGCCACACAGGAAGAGGAAACAAAGACGTGATACAGAAAAGGTACTGGGTAAAACAGATCATCAATACTTGTCATCTCCACTAGGGGGCAGTCGTGGCTCAGGGTTACCAGTTCGATTCCTTGTACCGAACAGACACGACTGAAGTGCCTTTGAGCTGAGCACCTAACCGCCCCACCCCACCCCCACCCCCCAACTGCTTCTGGGTGGCCGTGGAAAGGCAAGGCTCTTGGCAACGTGTTCACCGCCCCCTAGTGAGTGCTTTTAGTAGTGTGTGTGTGGGATTGGTTACACAAGTAAATTGTTATGTAAGGGGTTTAGTGTTTGTTTAGTTTAGTGTTGAAATTAATGGTGCAAGATCTTCACCAGATCTTCACATTTTTTCTGTGCGCTGGAATTATTGCGCATGTGTGTGAGATTCTTTATCATGATACACTGAAGTACCAGATCTAATACTTGGTAGGTCCCCTACAGGGCATGCAGGACGCACCTGTCAGAGACATTTGTAGACGTACCAGGGGTCCCATGAAATGCCAGCTAAGCAAAGCCCATACCTTTATGGAGCCAAGACCAGCCCAGGCTTGTCTCTACCAGTTTTTCTGGCGCTTTATGATAAATATCAATAACTGGAAGTTTTTTTACATACAGGATATGAGGTAAATGAGCACTGCTGAGTGACTCACGCTGTATCTGACACGATCTCTCCAATGACTCCACAGAAGCCCAGGGTTGATGCGGCGATGGCGGCGGCTGCCATGGTGTTCACATTGTTGGGCGCGATGGGGCAGAGTTCAGCTACCGAGCCATGATAAATCACACGTCTCCCCTCTCCTTCTGACCAACCTGAGAGCAGGTTTCCAGCCAGACGGAAACAGGAGGGGTGTTTCGACATGCGAATGCAGAGGGCCTGCAGAGGGGTCAAACAAGCACTGAGATTGACTGTGATAGTGAGCAAATTTGACTCGGGTCATAATGTTTTATGTGGGTGGTGCTGTACTGGTACTGCAGTTGATTAAATATACATTGTACTGAATTATCGCAGTTTATTTATTATAGATCTGAATACAATGAGCTATATAAGATATATATTAAGTATATTAAGTCTCCTCACTTTTAATAATCCACTGTCGTTCAGTCTCTGGATGTCCTGCCCACCCCATAATGCACCACTGGGCACATAGAGCGTATGACCATGCTGCTTTGAGGCAAGTCGGAGTTCCTCGTTTAGCTGTGAATCTGAGAGAGCTGATGGACTGCCCACCTGCGGATTAGAAATCCTGATTCACTACACATGTCTCTATTTTAGTCATCGTACCAAAAATGAAACAAAATGGCGCCATTACCAGGAAGTGTGCATGTGATAAGAATCGCCCCCCAAAGTCTTTCACTATCTGTGGATGACAAACCTCCACTATCACGTCAGCGTGTCTAAAAAAAGACACGTCAGAGAAATCAGAGGCAGGACCAGATCTATACATGAATCTGGGAATGTGTGTGCGTGTGTGTGCGTACCTGTGTGTAAACTCTGAGAGCTCGGTCAGTATGAGATCGTTAGGAACGGACCCGCTGAGTTTGTCTGCATTTCTGTTCCAAACAAAGGCCAATCTGAGTCCAACTTCATGACCTTCTTTCTGTATGCGATCCACCAGGAACTGACCTGTACAGGACACAGGATAATGTCATGAGTTATACTATACTAACATTGCTCTGTGAAACTGTGGTACTGAAGAAACCTGCTGTTTCGCTCCTTATGTCTGTGTGGGTTTCCTCCAGGTTCTCTGGATTCCTCCCTCCTTAGTCACTGGTAATTGGTGTCTTTTCATTTTCCTTAGGTCTGAGTATAACACTTATACTTGTTTCTCAATGTCAAGGATTGGAACAGCCTTCCAATTAGTGTTCGGGACTCAGACACAATCTTAGTCTAGGCTGAAAACATGTTTGTTTGGTCAAGCATATTCCTTATAGTTTTCCCGTAGTTCAAGGCGTAGAGCTGGAGGGTTTATGGTTATAGAGTGTTCTGGTAAACTGGGATGTTTGGATGTTCACTCAGGTTAGATGACGATGGAGTGGCTGGCTGTCTTATGTCCCAGGGTGCCCTCATGTCTGTGTTACCTTCCGGCTCTCCCTTGTAGTTATGCTGTCTTAGCGAGTCTGCCGGAGTTTTTGCTTGCTCTCTGCACTCCTTATATTTAAAGTGACCATTACATAAAGACCATACTTAACTCTCGGTTTTCTCTTCTC
>JAOVVF010000025.1:22449122-22463484 GCA_028565595.1 Duopalatinus emarginatus
AGAGAGAGAGAGAGAGAGAGAGAGAGAGAGAGAGAGAGAGTGAATTCACTTCACAACCCTTGGCTCAGTTTCTTCTACTTGGTTAAAAAACTAGAGTTACTTAGAAACTAGCTTGTACTACTGAGAACGCTATATTATTTTAAAAATCACTCATGTACTGCCACACTATACAAATGCTAATAGTTAAGCTCGTTATTTGTAGCTAGCTGCTTCCAAATATTATTCGTGAGTGTAATCTGCTACATACAGTTTAGCACGTCATATTGTTACAAATATCCATTCTCATTCAGTTTGTATTATCCGAGCAGCTTCAATATGCTAGAAAACATTTCAGAGATTAGCAGTAAGGCTGTTGTTGGTTAGCTTTAGCTGTGTGTCTTGGTTCTTTGGTGAAAGAGACGCTACTAAGCGAAAGCGAAAGTGAAGTGATTGAACTACCGTGCTTGCATAAAAAGGAATTTGACCCCAGTGAAACACACCCTAGTGAATGAAAACACAAGGGGGCAGATAACACCATTGCCTGGAGTGCTTGAGGGAGGCAAAACGCCCCGGGGGACAGTTCCTATCCACAATGCCCAGGCAGCAATAGGGGGGTTAGTTGCCTTGCTCAAGGGCATTAATGTGAACTATCTGCCTACTGTGCTTGCACACAGAGGACTGTGACCTCTGCATTTAACCCATTCATTCAGTGAAACACACACACTCCAGTGAACACTAGGGGACAGTGAACTCACTCACCTGGAGTTGGGGTGGCCTCAAACCATGACACCCGGAAAGCAGTTGGGGGGTGGTTAGGTGCCTTGTCTTTTGCGGGGCTCGAACCCGGGACCTTCTGGTCACAAGACCAACTCATAGGGCCCCTGCTAACCCACAAGGCAACCCATGCTAATGCATTCATACTCTGTGTAGATTATAATTTATATTTAACTTACTTTTACTACTACAGATACTAAAACCGTAGCATGGACTATAGCCCACACTAGCCAGATCAGGATTTTGTTTATAGACACACAGAAAAAAAACAACATTCCAGTGGATGTACAATGTCATATCTTTTAAGATAATCACTTCCTGTGTGCTCCAGAAATAATCAAGGAAAGTATTACAAAAATTCTATTTTATTTTTTTTTGCATGGGAGACATGCATGCTTATTAAATATCATTCTCCATCTGCGTGTCGTCAGTAAAAGCACATAGCGACCACTTTACAACATCGTCATGTTGAGAATGGACGTGCATCACAGCACACGTCCCCAAAATGGGACAAATTCCTCACTAAAGAGCTCTGGGTTTCCGACCTCTCCTCCTCTTACAGCGTTGGACCGCTAATCTGTCTTTTTGAGTGTAATTGCATAATAATTCACGTCCCCAACTGCTGCAATTTATCATACTAAGGGAGCAATTCGACCTAGTGCGACCCAATAACACTGGTAATGGTTAGGGAATGTGGGCAACCATTTACATTTAATCATGCATAATAATAATAACAAGTCATGGAAATTAATTTTAATTTATCAATAGCAAGCTTTCTGTCGCTGGTCATAGAAGGACACAGAGAGAGATCCGGTGGAAAGAGAATAAAAGTAAGATATCACTGCTTGGTTCATGGAGACACAAATTAGTCACAGAGTTCAGAAATTCTATGTAGTTGTTATGTGCAACATTCTTATTACCGGCATTTTTATTTTCCTGGTTTGGTGTAGCTCACATCTCCAATGTCCTTTTATATACAGCATACGGATGTGGGCCATTTCTGGCAATGATATGGCACTGCTGTAGCATTGGCAAACTGCATATGAGCCAAAAAGGCCCATGTGTTAAAGATGCTTATATGGCCCACATGTCCCAAAACATCTCTGGGCTCAACTTCTGGAATTGACTAGTTGTACATGTGGTTGAGTTATGGGCCATTTCTAGCAGTAACGGTTTAAATGTGGGTGAGATATAGCTCTTCATGGCTGTGAATTGGCTGAGTTCTGGCATCCGCATTTGGACCTCTTGCATGGTGTCATTCCATGTGGAAGGTGGGCCAGATTTGGGCCATATCTCATTTGTTATCTGGGTTGTTTGATCCTCATCTTAGGTTACTGTCGGCCTGAAGTTTTGCATTTACACCCCACATTCAAATGGGTTTTCTTTAGGTCTTCATACATGGAGAAATAAATCTGATGGTCTGGGTGCTTTGGAAAAGTGGGAGTGTGTACAGGGTAAAAGCAAAAAAGCTTATCACTCCATTATGCAACATAATGCCATATCCTATAAAGGCATTTGAATGAAGACAATTTCACTCCATAACAGGACAATGACCCAAAGAATTACTCTAGAACTATTTTGGAAAAAAAGCAGTCAGCTTTTTGGCTAGTGCATTCACCAGATCACAAACCAATTGAGCTGTTATTTTGCAGCTTGACCATGGTGCAAAACAGGGTGGTTTTGTTCAACCTCCCAAAAACATGCCAACAGGTAAATTGGCTACACTATGCTGCCACAGAGCCCATTCCACTTACTTCTCTAAACATTGAGAGTAGGTTCTTTTATGGTTAGTTTTACTAGAACCTAATCTCAGTGTTTAGAGAATTAAGTGTAAGTAGATTGAATGTTGTCATAAGGTTTCCCAAAGGTTTCTTGAATTGTAATGGGTAGAAGGACATTAATACAATTAAATTGGAATGTTGACCATAGGTTTGCTGAAGATTCCCACATTAAAAATGGCAGGGAAACCTTCCATAAACCAAAACATGCAACCAAAGACTTATGTTACATTGAATAAATCCTGGCAAACTAGAGGAACACCAAACAAGCCTTTGAGGAAGGTTTCTGTAACCAAAAAAATTACATTCCCAGAATTCCCAGTTCTGGGAACCAAAACCTGTTCACAAGATAGATCTGGATTACTATTTACCACTCTGACTCATTATGATTCATAATTTTACACCAAATGGGCACTTACAATTGATCAGTAACTGTTTCTCTGATATCCACATCATTCTGCTTTCATATAGTGATACATAACATGGCAGGAAACACACAAATGTTATAATAATTTGTCTGTAAATGTGCAGTTGGTCTTCACAATAATGTCTAATGCTCCCTCAGAGAATCTACTGATAAAATGTGTTCAGGATTTTTAAAGAATGATTCATTCCCTACTCAGAGTCATGGTCAATCGTGGTTGGAGACATCTATTTGCATATTTAAACCTGATTGGTTTATAGTTTATGATGCAATAATACTTGGTCACCACTTCAAATTAGGCAATGAGATTTTTAGCTACAGTTTTGTAAGAGAATGTAGCAATAAATAAACAAATAACCCTTCCCCTCCCAAGAATGAGCCAAACTCCAGCACATCATTAGAACTGCAAGGAGGATCACTGGATGTAATCGGCTAAACCCTTCAGAAGATCAACACCAGCAGGGTGAGGAAGCACGCTGGCAAAATTGCAACTGACCCCTCACATTCTGGACATCATCTATTTCAGACCCTATGCTCTGGTAGAAGACTCGGGTCCATCAAAACCAGCACAACACGGCACGCTAACAGCTTTTTCCCCAGAGCTGTAGTCCAGAGTAGACACCTCACATCCTTCCAAACTCCACTGAACAGTAACTGGAATCAACTGCAACAAAGTATATACCCAATAACATATTGTTCATTTGCACAATGTTTATTTGCACTGCTGTATAGATGTTAAATTTCTGTAAATTTTCGTATCATCTGGAACTTTTTGTATAAGATAGTTTGTGTGTATATGTTAAACTTCAGGCTACATATAGAAACGTAATACTTCATACATGAAAAAGCACAGATATTTACATCCCTCTGAGCTCCTTCAGCTCTTCATTTATTTTAGTGTATATCTCTGATTTAAATGGATAGATAGATAGATAGACAGATAGACAGATAGACAGATAGATAGATAGATAGATAGATAGATAGACAGATAGATAGAGTTAACACACTCACCTGGAGTATGGGCAGCCCCAAACAATGACACCTGGAGAGCAGTTGGGGGGTGGTGGTTAGGTGCCCTGACAGTTGCAGGGCTCGAACCTGGGACCTTCTGGTAACAAGACTGGTCCCCTGAGCACAAGGTCCATGCTAACCCACATGGCAACCCATGCTAATGTGCTCTCACCAAGTCAAAGTATTATGTGTAACATACTTGGCGAAATAAAGAGATTCTGATTCTGAAATGGATGGATGGATCAGTCATTGTGCTGATGACTGCCCAGAGTCATGGGCAGCCCTTATCCATGGCTCTTGGGAGCAGTTTATGTGCAATTTAGTCGTGACTTGACGGTATGGAGAACTGAACCGGCAACACACAAGAACGGTACTCTAACTTTGAGACATTACTGCCCCCACAGCTGCCACCTATTATGGTTTAGTCATCATTTTGGCACTTTCTGTTGTGTTATTCTGGCTTCAACCCTGCTTCTCATTTTTTCTGTCTGTCTTTGACTCAATGACAGTGTGTGTGTGTGTGTGTGTGTGTGTGTGTGTGTGTGTGTGTGTTTCGATATATGGTTGTCTCCACACACGTATATGTGTGTCTTTTGCTGTAACTCACCATTACATTCTAACACTCTAACACCATCACATGACTAACAAACATAAAAAAGTCAGTGCCTGATCTGAGATCAGGTTTTGTCTCTGTCTCATGGTGCTTGTAAGACAGATTTATGGAGCAGGAAACTGGTCTGGGATCTGAAGGATGGAGCTTTTTGCACGCAGATGCTCTTCAGGTCAGAGGGTATTAGCATCAGTGGTAGGGATTCCTTAAGAGCTTTTGTCAGGGGTGACATTCTTCTTCCTGTTTTTGCGTCTCTGTGTCAACAAAGTCATAGGGAAGGTCATGAAGATGCCTGAGCAGCTGAGGATAGATGGAGATAGAGTGAGAAAGAGAGAGAGGGACGGAAGAACAGAGTGTAATGTTAGAGTTTGAGAAACCAGTCGGCAAAGAAGCTTAATGAGTCGAACACACACACTCTGAGTAATTATTGTCTTTGCTGGTGTCATCTGCCAAGTCTGATTACGAGGAAGACATGATGTACTACATGATTGTCATCCTTTTCTTCTCTGAACCATTTTAGAAAATATGAGCGTGTGTGGTATTGCGTGGGTGGGAAATTCAGAGAGCGTTTCTTTTTCTGGGAAGGGTAAAATAAAAACAGCTGAGTGTCCATGCTCACACATAGACACACACACATTGTGCTGAGGCTGCAGGAAAGTGTGCGGCAAAGATGTGTAACTGCGATCATGGGTGTGATTCAGGGAAAAAATATTCTCAGATTCTTATCGAGTAAGACGAATAATCTTGCTGGGAAAGTTTTAATGATATTTGAAAAATTCTGTGTGTGTGTGTGTGTGTGTGTGAGAGAGAGAGAGAGAGAGAGAGAAAGAGAGAGAGAGAGAGAGAGAGAAAGAGAGAGAGAGAGAGAGGGATGGAGAAGGAGACTAATTCAGCCCTCTTGGGACCTATTTAGGACCTGAGGAATGTTCTGTCCGAAACTTCACGGGGATTTGAGACAAGACGTCATTCATACGTGTATATAAACAAAGACTGAGTGTTTTTTTTTTTTTTTAAAGGACTGTATTCATTTTGTCTGCTCTCACAGCATCTGTATTTCTATGAGAATAAATAACAGACTGCTTGGTAATTTGTTTTAACTTTTCTGGATGGCAGAACCATTGTACAACCAACACTGTGGTGTGGTTGCATGCTACATAAAAACAACAGAGGTTTTCATAGGGACAAAATTAACTTATATAAACCCCCAAATGATCTAATTAAACCCAGAATAAAAATGTAAGACATATATGTAATATACACTGATGTGCCAGAAAAAATACATAGGCTGGTGGTTGTGGCTCCATATTGGTATGGGGTTTGTTTAGCTGGCATTGCATGGGACCCCTGGTACACCTACAAACGTCTCTGACGGTCTTTAACAGGACAATGCGCCACCACACATGTCTAGAGACACCAAAGTATGGTTAGCGGAACACTCGTCTGAGTCACCAGATCAAAGCAGTAAGTCACCAGATCTCAACGTTATCGAACACATCTGGGATGTCATGCAACACATTGCGGAAATCCTACACTTCAGAATACAACAGAATTGTGCACCGTTCTGCAGGAAGTATGGTGTTCATTGCTTACAGATTATTTCCACAAGCTTGTGGAGTCAATGCCACGTGGGAGGCCTATCAAGTATACGACTGTTGTACCTGTTTTTTTGTAGCTGGCACTCCAGTGTAATGCAGCTGGAGTTAAGGGGTCGGAGTTGGCAGTATAAAGGATACTCGAGAGCACCCTATGCTGACACAGGAAATCCTGGAAATTCCTAGCAGAGGTACGGAAATCCGTCCGCTGTTCCACGGAGGGGTCGTTACTCTGTCGATCCCCCCTTCCGAGCAGTCCGAGTGCTGAGTCGGACCTGGCAGTTTTTTAAAAAACCACACCACCAAATGGTATTATGTCAGCTAGTACTTATGAAAAAATATCTGTGGTATCATTCATAGCCAAACACACCCAAACACTGCTTTCTCATGAAGCGGGTCAGTTAACACGTAAGTCTTAGGGATTTCAGTGCGAATGCCCTGTGGTTTCGACAAGACCCCGTGCTTCACACACTTTAATTTCTTCAGCGTTCTGTCGCACATTTTCCAACGCAGTGAGCTAATTTTTTAAAAATCCATTTCCAAACCACCAGCCTCTCCCATTCAAATGATGGAGTTCCCAGGCGGCTCTTTTCTCTAAGTGCTGAAAACAAATCTTTCTGACCCAAAAATTAGACCGAAAATTGCATTCATTTTTAATATTATGGGAAAGGGAATCTTTGCTGTTTTTTGCTGAGTTCACATGACCAGTCAAGAGCGGTTGCGACCAGGACAGTTCACATACACTAACACTGGTTTGTCTTACCGCCTTGAGGACCTTCTGCCGACATAATTATTAATGCGGCTAATGAACAGCACGCCTCACTGAAATCTAAACTTAACCCCAGTAACCAAAATGGATCCATTAATAATGGATAAAAAAATAAAAAAAAATAAAGAAGTTTTCCTATTGGGACACCCCCCCCCACACACACACACAGTCATTTTTAAATGAACCTATCAAAGTCCCTGTCCCTGTCTATAACACTTATGCAATCATGACTATTATGAGTTCACACACACCTACAGACCAAAGAACTGGGACAGTGACCTCACACCTAGACGTCTCCGTGGTAACCAAATAAACCAAACCTGTGAGCAGATGCTTACGCAATTATCTTTGTTGAATATTAATAATCTGGCTAAATGTTGTAGTGCAAAAGGTAGCCATGTTGTTTTTATAACAGCCTTCTTGCACATAAGGACACGCGCAGGCGCACACACACACACACACATGTGCGCAAACAAACTCAGACCCAATGTGCGTGTGTAAGTGGTTGGCTGCCTTTGCAAATGAGCTCAGGATGCAGGATGTGGGCAAATCAAGCTCACGCTGCTACCTGTGCAGCGTCTTTCATCTTCTTCTTCTTTTTTTCCTTTTCAACCGCTCAGTTCTTGTTTCTCTTCTACTGCTGTTCTGTTTATCCTCCCACTTGCTTTCAGAACCGCAAAACTGCTGAGACTTCAGAGGAAATTCAGCACCTTAAATGATCGGTAAATGACTCAGATCTGATAAATCACTTCGCAAATGAATGTGATTTCACTTTTTGCATCATCTAGACACACTTTTTTAATTAACAGCATAATAAAGCTCTCTTATCGCATAGGAAACAAGTTATATTTATAATTAAATACATATAATATATTTTATCTATAGATTTTAATAGCATTTTAAAGACAAAGAAAGACACCGGACAGTATACAGTCCAATAGTATTGATTACAACCATGTTGCATGGTTGCTGTTTCCTCGCTCTCTTATGAAAATTAACCATATCTATAGTTTTTTGGTATAAAGAAAATTATGACTAAATAAATAAACCTTAACAGAATCATAGTACAAACATAGTTACTATAAGATACCTTCGTAGTTCATGGTAGAATCATAGATAACAATACAGTAATGATAGTTACTATACACTACTATATAGAAACTGCGGCAGATTTATAGTATTCACATAGTTACCATAGGATACCTTAGTAGTTCATGGTTGAATCATGGTTCAAAACTATACAGTAACCTTGGTTACTATAATGTACCATAATAAAACTATAGTCGAATTTGCAAGGGTTGGTTTATGTATTTCATATCAGTCGCTAGAGTTTACACAACATGGTGCAGAAAACAAAAAACACTGAATGAGAAACATTGTTGCATTGTGCATTGTTGATAAGAGAGATCAGTAAGCAGATTTTGTTAGCTGCCAGGAAAGAAAAAATAACTTAAATAATCACTGGCTATGTCCAAAATGTCATACTTAAACAGTTTGTACTAGATTGGATCCAGTGCATGCTTCTGGACCACAAAAGCAATAGGCTTTTTCAGTACATGTGTGTGCTTGCCCAAAGAACCATTATTGGTGTGGCACAGATTGGCTGCCCAGACCAGTAATCGAACCCAGGTCTCTGACATGGGAGCCAGTGATGTTACCACTGTACCACACCAACCATTTTTCTTCTTCAGTTTCAAATTCCTTGCAGCTTCATTTAAATACTGGGATGGATTATCGGACCACAGTGTGCTGTGTTCACATGCTTTAAAATGGCTGCCAGTTGTGATCTGGGTACTTTTTGCATACTGTTTAATGAGTACTACATATTTGGACCGGTACCTATTTTGGACGCAGCCACTGTTTGCAACCGTGTTGCACAGAAAAGCATGCCATCTTGCACAAATCATTGAAACCTGAGCTTGTTGAGCTACATCAGTAGAAGACCACGTTGCGTTCCACTTCTGCTAGCCAAAACCAGTAATCTGATTCTATCTGCCATGAGCACAGCTCTTTACATAGTCTTTAACTTTCTAGTTTGGGTGAGTCTGTTCCCATGATGGCCTCAGATTCTTGTTTTTGGCTGACAGCAGTGGAATGAGGAACTTATGAGTTCCTGTCAGCTCAGACCAGCCTAGTCATTCTCCTGTGATCTGCCTAACCTTCAGTCTGTTACAGTCCGCAGACCCTGCAGAGGTTTTTGTGTTTCGTTTAATTTTAAACTCTAGAAACCCTAGAGACTGTTGTGTGTGAAAATCCCAAGAGATCAGCAGTTTCTAAAAAACAGCGCATCTGACACCAACAAGCATGCCGATCATTCTCAGTCGAGAACCGCACATAATAGCGTCTTTTGTATCATCTTAACAGCTTTTAAGTTGATTTCCAACCCTAACATATCTGTTCTGATGCTGCCGGGTTGCCAGATAAAAATATTTTTAGCTAATTTTGGCATATATTTTGTATTATAGTCTGGTTGTTGGGTAACCCATATTGCATATTATCCCTTAAATTATGGGGGACACATACTTCTGTGCTGGACTGTGCATGTAACCCTTATGTGAAATTAATTAATTAATTAACTAATCCATTTAGTATTGTGTTCATCATCCGTGTACCACCAGTTGTCATAGTCCAGTCATATCATTTATACACAACCAGATATAAACTAACAGTGCAGTAAAAAACATACCCTTTATATTACCCTTAAAATGACCTCACAGTTTCCTGTGTCAAGCTTTTAGAGTTATAGAGTGTGTTGTGTGTACACACATGACTAGGTGATGATGTGAACTAAATGATGTGTTTGCTTTGACTCCCTTCAGTTTTCACCTCGGTGTAATTACTAAAGGCTCTGGGGTCAATTTCACATCCCTGTGCTTGCTGATGTGTGTGTCTGTGCGTGTGTGTGTGTGTGTGTGTGTGTGTGTGTGTAAGAGACATAAGGTGTGTCTTAGACAACAGTCTTTTTTGTGTGTTTTTTTTTTTTTAAAGGAGGTCCTGGCTGGAAAAACACAAGCAGCTGGATCATCAGTAATAACAAACACACCGTTTCTCAAGAGGGACCCTCTAACGGGAAACTACGGAGTTTCCCAGTTTATTTTCTGGACTGAACTTTTACATAGCTATATATACAAGTCAGGGTCGCTGTTTGTCTGAAGCCCATCCGAAATCACTGGGGCAAGTCAGGAATACCTCCCAGGACAGGACACCAATCCATCGCAGGGTACTACAAACACACACCCATTCACTCATGCACTCACACCTAGGGACAATTTAGCGTATCCAATTAGCTTTGCTAAGGGATGAAACTGGAGCACCTGGTGAAAACCCACACAGAGACACGGATAACACTAAATATATATTATGCCAAATACAGAGTACTTATTTAAAACTATAAAAGCTCAGAGTAACACCATCATCACACCCAAGTCTTTTTCTTTGTGTTGTTAAATGTGGCTTGATTCAATTACCTGTGATTAATCTGCTACGAAGGGTCACTTGATCTTGTGTCTTGTGCGAATGACTTCATTCCCCTCTCAGATTCTGCTTCGAGTTTCTCCGCGCCTTTTGTTTCGCCTGCTGAAAGGATTAAGAGGAACATGTGAGAATGTTTGGGAATAACTAACATGCCTTTAACAATGCAGAGACGCCAAGCCTCGGCCCCATAACGATCTCTCACGCACGGAAGCCGCTCGAGCAGTTCGGAGGGTTCAAATGTGTTTCTTTGTGTGACCTTTAACTTTGACACATACACACTAACACAGACAAACACAAACACTGCAGAGGTTCATAGCCGACAGTAAAACAAGCTCTGTCAAAGAAAATAGAGACAGAGAGGAAGGAACAATTTTCATGCATGTATTTTTTTTCTGTGATTTCTAAACACCACACACACACACACAGACACACACACACACACACAAAGAGAAAACGGTAGAGAAAAAGGTGTGAAACGAGCACACCATTAGAACAGCAGAACAGATGATAATAGATAACACAAAACTGTACATGAATGCAGTATACATACACCAAATGATAGGAAAGCCCTGATCAGTGTATGTCATTCACTCTACTGTGAGCGTGACTCTAATATATGGTAGGTCCACCACAGGACATGGACTCGACTAGATTGTGGTAATATTTTCTGGGCAATGAACACTATCAGTCAACTGGCCACAATTCTGTTGTATTCCGAGGTGTAGGATTTCTGTGTTCAACAGAAAGTTCCATGGCATCCCAGATGTGTTGGAAGAGGCCAAACCTGAAAATAAATGCAGGACATGAACGGATGCAACATAAAGGAGGTACGCATAGTATAGACGTACCAGTGGTTCGTAGATGTACCAGGCTTCCAATAGAACCGTGAGCTAAACAAACCACATACCATTATGGTGCCACCACCAGCCTATGTAATTTGCACAGGCTTTCAAACTTTAGTGTATACAGTATAGAAATAACACACTCTGAGGGAACGCTATATGGCCCCTTCCGCATACATGAGCTCACAGACACCCACAATTGGATAGTGTCGCTATGACTGACAGGAGGCATTAGCCAGAGAAAACATGGACAATTTTTGCTCCCATGGCTTTTTTCACTAGTCGTGAACTTTTAGTTTTTTCTGTCATGCCACTTTCAAGACATGGCATAGTGGCACAACGGCAGAAAGTTCGCTTGTTTGTGTGCAAAATGTCGATTTTATTTTATGGTTTAATATATATATATATATATATACAACCATTTACCTATAAATTTGTTAAAAAAAAAAAAACTGCATTTACTATAATGATAATTAGACTTTGACGTTGGAACCCAGTTCAGCCAATGCTACCAAGACTATGACTGTAACTATCTTTTACATAAGTGCCATATAAATATGCTACTAAAATTACTTAACATTACTCAGAATACTGTTACTAAAGAGTATAGACTGGACCCGGATTCAACATGGGCCAATGATTATGATCAGCTTGACCTGTTTCTAATAATAATAATAATATAGCACATAATAATAGCATGCATTAGTCCTAGACATTATGCTCCAAGTTCTAAAGCAGACACTTAAGTGATACCTTGCTTTAATTCTCCCTTTGAGTGTCATCTAATGCGTAGGTACACTTCCTCTTTTTGCATAAACACCTGCGATACTATGAGAGCCTATGAACTCAAAAAAAAAAAAAAACGATTCAGGGTCACAGGAACTCTGACTTGACCTGAGTTCTGAGGTTAGGGAATATTATGGCACGAAACAGACAAATAATGCCAGCGCTAACCCCCGGCATCACATGCTTTAGGGTTTAATTAGGACCATCTGGAAAATGGGTTTCAGAAGCCCATGCACAACACACACACACACACACACCACATGCAAAGTGATCAGAAATAGAAAAGGCACTTTTGGGGGCTATTTTGTGTTTGTTCACTCTAACGGCTTTCCAGAGACTCATTGCTGCTTGTGTAAAAATAGTTTAGGGTAGTTAGCTGTCAAAAATTGGCTTGGCGTTATCCGTTCCAGTCACGATGGGATCCGAGACACTTTGTTGCTTTATAGCGCGAATAGGCCATAATTCATAGTCCGTATAAATCATTACTAATGAGCCAAATGAGCAGTTGTGTTGTGATTACATTGTGAAGGTGTTAACACTGCCATCACCTTTACACAACAGCATAATTGTAGCCGTTCCGGTCTGTTAGCTTTGCGTCCTCTGTCATTCTGGCTGTCTCGTTTGCAGATGCAGGTCATGACCCTCTCTGAGCACCTCTCCAGTAATGCATCTGTCAGCTGGCTACCATCAACGCACAGACAGGCACACACACACACATTCCTGGGCATCTGATGATGAGGTGAAAGATTTCTCATGCTGAACGGTAGTTGGCGTGACTTACTTTACCAGGCTGTACACTCCAATTATCCACTGAGGTTTTGTCTTTTACAAACACTCTCATTCTGTGTGCTTCTCTATGTCTCTTACACACACATGTATACACATAGAGGGTGTCTACAAGCTTAACATTATTTGTTCGCCTTCTTTAGTCACAGTCATGCTAATCTCGACTTGCAGTTTAAAAGGTTCTTGAATGGGAGTGGAGTATTTTTAGGGTTAAGTCACGTTTTATGTAGTTGGACATGGATTCTGTCCTAGAAATGGTATTACAGCATGTCTCAGGTGGTACAGCTCTATTTCAGACACCAGTTACTGATTTAAAAACCCTGCAATTAGATGTTAAATGTGTGCGTGTGTGTGTGTGTGTGTGTGTGTGTGTGTGTGTGTGTGTGTGTGTGTGTGTGTGTGTGCGCGTATGCGTGTTAGCGTGCCACCTTATTATGTGCATTTACCTTGTACCTATAATCACTGCCTATTTATCATGGTGCACTTTGTACATAATAACTGATTGCAGCTCACGTGTTGCTGGGTTGCTATGGAAGGGAACCACAACTAGATCCTTCTCAGCAAAACTGACACTGACATGATAGTAGCACGCTTGTGATGCAAGTACAAGTGCATCATATGCAACAGTGGTGTAACCTAAACACATACCATGTTGATTCAACTTGTAGACTTATAAAAACAAATGCTAATCAGATTTTACCTTTTATGTGCATTGGTTTTTGACCACATGACCACTGGTGGCTGGTTATTTAGGTTGGAGGACTGTGTCTAAGTCTATCCGCAATGCATGCAGTGACCAGCACCTGATCCACTTGTATCAACACTACACATTCTGTTATGTCAGGGTCACGGCTTTGCTTAGAATGATCAAACATGCATACAAACATACATCTTGTCAGTGTGCCTCTATGGAGGTCCTTACTCAATACCTGAAGAGGGACATCAACCCCATCCTCAAAAAGGCCCAGCAGAAGGCCCACAGAAGCTGCTGAAACAGTTGATTGAACCTGTCTTGTGCCTGTTCGACCTAAAAGACAGGAACAGACTTCAGTTAGGACTACAAAAAAAAAATCATTCGAGCACCCCACCCACCTTCCAGGACTTGGACAGAACAAGGAAACAGGCAGGGACAAATCATTACAAATTCCTCACACATTCACACAATCAATTTCCTCCCTTCTGAAAGATCCTTGTACTCAAAAATTACCAGATACGCTAGCAGTTTCTTTCCTCATGTCATCACTGTGATAAATAACTGATCATCAGCAATGTACTGTACAAACAAGACAAACAAGACGTATACATCACAAATCCATTCCCAAACATGTTGCACATTGTTGTTTAAACTACAAAACCTCTTGCACCTCATGTATATTGTCTGTACATTGGTTGTGCTGTCTGTATATTGTACACTGTCTTTAAATTATATATACACAACATGTTTACTACCGGTACAATACACTAATGTTTCCTTATGTGTGTAAACATACTTGGTCAAATTAACCTGATTTTGATAATTAATTTATTAAATCAATTG
>JAOVVF010000025.1:22463956-22490043 GCA_028565595.1 Duopalatinus emarginatus
ATAAAAATGCATAAGCATAATATAAAAGTATATTATATAATTATATAAATGAAATAAATAATATATAATTTTATATGCACTGAGAAGTTTGTGAAAGCTAGCCCCGCCCTCCCCTCTCTGTCTGTCTCTGTCTATTGGCTTGCCCAAAAGGGGGCGGAGTTACTGAAGTACTTTATTGTTCAGAGTTTGCGCTCTTGTTCAGACTTTAGTCTGTTCAGGCGGTGTGGACGTTGCTGGAGTAATAAATAACAGTCTGTAATTAACTACTCATACCAAAGTTAAACCGGGATTTAGTCTTGTTCATGTCTGCTGTTAATTCCGAGTCTATCCGCTGTTGGAGTTGATTAATAAAGCTGCAGGATCTTCAGACAGGAGGACCGGGAGGTGAGGTGAGGTGCGCTCACCTGATGGACTAAAGCGCTCCCGGCTTTACTGATTAAACCGTGTTTCACTGTGCGCTTCACAATGTTGGACTCGAGCGTCATGAATAAGAGCGGGATGGTGACCAGCATCTACACACGAATCCGCACAGAGCCGTTTAAGACCAACTACGACCTGGTCGGCAAAGAGCTCGGCAGGTAAACCTGCACTTCACACCTGAGGCGCGCGCGCACGCACGCACGCACGCACAGGCGAGCGTTTAGCTTCATTTAGCTTTCAAGTGGTTTGTTTTTTACCTGTATTTAATTAAGTGGTCGTCTGTAAGGTAAAGTTCACCCTCTGACCTGACTCATCATTAATGTGTGAATATCACTTAGTCAGAGTTAAAAGTTTTTTTTTATTTTTTTAAGCATTATTGTAGTCATTATGCAAGTCAGACTGAGGTAAAGTGGGTTTAGTAGCTAGCTACAAACTAAAGTTAGTCAGGTGTGCAGGAAAGAATAAAATAAAATATAAAAATATATAAAGCATTAAAACATAAAACTTTTTTTCTGTTAAAGTTCAGTCACCATTTAATTTAATTTAATTTAAATTTTATTAATAAGCTTTTATTAGTTAATGAGATCTCTGTATGTATTGTTACATATTTAACCGTTGTACATATTTATTCTGCTTTCATATATATATATATATATATATATACATAGATTATTATTATATTTTTACATAATTATTTGCATTCATACACGTCTATAGACCATCTTTATATTCTTATTTATCACACCTATTGCTACCACATGCATCCCGTCATACTTGCACAATGCTACCACTGGCACTCTATCCACAGCACAATACTCTTTGTGCTCTGTTTACAATTACACAGTTGCACAGTCTTTATTGCACATAGCTGCTATCCGCACTTCTGGAAGCCTGTATGCTAATGGCATTCCGTTGCCTTGTACTTGTACTGAACAATGACAATAAAGTTGACTCTACCTCCAGCAGACCAAGACCTCTGCTATGTATGATCCTGGTAGAATGCGGGGATGTGCTTGTATCATTTTGGCCCAAATATTAATTTCAAAACCAAGTCTTTTTTATTGTGAGTGTTTTTAATTGTTGCCTTTTCCCCCATATTTGTGGCTAAGTGTTTGGTGTTCAAGCTGGGGGAAAAAAAAAACACTTGACACAGTTTCCCAGAGTCAAAAGAGAAAACAAAGTTATCCACATTAGATGTCAATAATATATCTGAGATCCCGCATTTGCTGTTGTTTTAGATAAGGGAAATGTTAGGAAAATTCCAGCGCTGGGTGTTAACATTAAGCATTTAATCAGACAGGAATATTTCAACTTTTGCAGGGCATTACTCCGATGAATATCTCCCAGCAGACCAGGTTTCAATTTATGGCTTGAAAACATGGTGATAAAATCTGTTTGCTTTCCTAGATTCTTGGAATGGTCCTTTTCACTGAATAAAAAACATTCGTGACCACACATGCATGTGTCAAGGGGCTCATAGTTCCTTATATAATGCGTGCTATCTGATCTTCAGTTGAAAGAGAAATCCAGATCTGAGGGAAGATTGAGCTTCATGTGGACGTGCAGTCAAAATATCGTGCCTTCCTGCACCCAAACACCACCTGCTGCATGCATGTGACACACGCACACACACACACACACACACACACACACACTTTCTGTCGAGTCGTAAGACTTCAGCCTGAGACGATACCTCAGTGTGTACACTTTCCCTTTACTAGTCATGTTTGCACATTGACAAGTCATTACATTCTTGCCTGCCAAACGGCCTCGGCTGTTCGCACATCTGAAACTCACTTTGTATAAATGTAAATGAACAGAGAATGCATTCTTGTTTGCATAGGCAAAGAAACGTCTCCTGGTCTCTTTCTCAGTGCAGTTTAAAGTGATCCCTGCTTTGTAAGTGGACAGAAAGAAGAATACACAGATTCCTCTGCAAGCACATTCCCGTCTCAATTCGTTTTCCGGACTGATGTTATATTTAAAGTCTTTGTGTGTGTCCTACTTTTGCACGCTGCATAGGAAACTGGCCTGATTTCAGCTCCTTTGGTGGCGTCTCATTTTAGGAACTTCCCCTGAGGGTCCTAGAAGGAGTTGAGCTTGTTCTTGCAGGTTCCTGCTTACTGTGTGCTGATCAGCTACAGCAGCGTGCCCGAGTTTTTAGTAATTGGAAGACTATTAAAAGGGCGACGGACACTATGGGGTGTCTTCAGGTAGTGGGGCAAGGCTGCGTTTGCATTTTGAACAGTACTAGGTCACTTAGGGACGTGAGTTAGGGTGGCTTTGGGATTGATGTTTCTTGGGACATTGCCATTGCTGCGTATTGGTGTATGTGTCGCCTTGGCCATTGGGCAGTCCACTGGTGTAGCCGTTGCCATGTCAGCTAGATTGTCTATTGTGGAAGCCATTGGGTCATCCATTGGTGTAGACACTGGGGTAGATGTTGGATTGGCCTGTCTGTGCCGTGGCCAGTGGGCTTTGCATTGTGTAGCTGTTCCCATGTTTTTTTTTACTTATTTTAGGGTGGCATGTTGGTTAGGACTTAAAATGAGCAGTTTTTAATAAGACACCCGTGGTGGCTTTTATGTACCTTATCTCTTTTGGCACACAAACCCTCAGACATGCGTGTTAATGAAAAAAAAAAAAAAAAAAAGTCAGTGTTGGTTTAGTTTTCTGCAGGATGTACAACCACTACTGCATCTGGGTCGTGTAACCACATAAAGTTTCCTGTCTGCAAAGTGAATGAAAACATCCCTTTAAACCTTTTAAGGTAACTGATTGCAGATCAGCGAGGGTAAGAGGTGACAGAGGACACTTAAAAATTATCGCAGTTTCTAAAAGGTTTAACGGTCACTGCGTATCGAGAACCATCTAATACCAGATGCTGAATGAGTTACAGCCTGCAACACATCACACTGCTGTTATGGTTTTACTAAATTATAGTCAGTGTTGCACCCTTTGACCCTTTTGGCGCCCCAGTGCGTTCTTCTTTTGTACTGAACATAAGTTAACACCAAGAGATGGTCCACCATTTATCAGTTGGGTATAGTGGGTGGTCTGTTATGTCCCCTGCCACCCACATACACACACTGTGCTTCATACACACCACAGTGTCTTTTTATTGTGAGACTTCCTAAAGAAGAATCAGTAAAGGTGGAGTTACAAGCAAATTGTTCTTTTGGCTGCCAGACAAAGGGCTTTACAAACCGGTGGACTGGGCTTTGTGTGTTTGTGTGTTTGTGTAGGGGGTGAATGAGATGAGTTGACTCGTTAAAGTAATCTCTGAAGTGTGGAGTAGACATCTGATGTAGGGACTGGCCCCGTGTACAAGCTAGGACGTGAAGATCCTCGTGTCCCAACTGTCTTTTTTTTTTTTATTTTTTGAAAGCAATATCAAGGTCGTTAAGGCCACTGATACGTAACAGCGAAGTGCCTGGTAAGCTTGTGATATCAGAGGCACGAAGATTTGCTTCGTCCCAGTAATTATGAAAATGACATGAGCAGCAGTTGAGTCATTGTGGTCAGCAGGCGAGCCGCTTGAATAATGTCATGTGGAGACATGTCTTGTGCTGATGCACCTCTGCTGGGACACTTTCCCAAGCACGCAAAATGTCAATCATTCGGCGTAAATAGGCCAGTAGGTGAGGGTTTTTTTTTTTTTTGTCTTCTTCCAGTTGAAGGTTTTCTGCAGGCAGACCTGCTGTTTGCAAAGCAACAGGTTGTTAAATTTAGTATGTAATGTCTTTAATGGAGACAAACAACTCTGGCTTTAAGCAAACCTCCAGTGACTGCACATGTAGTGACTGGAACAAACAATGAGGAAGTTTGGGTTGGTAGAAGCTACCAGTTTAGATAAGGATTTATTCAGAAATTAGTAGCAACTAGGTTTATATAACTGTATTATATAAGAGGATTTTCAGAGATTTTAATAAATGTGCAAATTGCATATTCAGTTGGGCATCACACCCGTTCATTTGGTTAATGTGTGCCCTGTAGTTGATTATTGGAACATGATTGGCTCGTACATTTTACATGATGCAATATCCCTTGCTGACTCAGACGTCTCATCCCTCTAGGTCCTTACAAAACTGTTGCAGTGACGCTTTTTGTGATGATCATTTCGTTATGTAAAACTACATCGAAACTTTGTTTTGTTGTTAATAAGTTTACTGTAGCTAAAATAACTTTTTAGCTTTTCATTAATAATTTTTCTTTCTCCTTCTCTCGCTCTCTTTCTTTCTCTAGAGGGAAATTTGCCGTGGTGAAAAAATGCGTGGATAAGGCCACACGGAACGAGTATGCAGCCAAGTTCCTGCGCAAACGCCGGAAGGGCCAAGACTGCCGCGCTGACATCCTGAACGAGATCGCCGTACTCGAAGCGGCCAAGGCCAACCCTTACGTAGTGGGGCTGCACGAGGTGTACGAGACCAGCACTGAGATCATCCTGGTGCTTGAATGGTAGGTTATAGACACAGAAACACACACAACACTGATGGATTTGGTGCAATCTTTGACATGACGCTTTATCAGCCGTACTTCAGGAACACCGATCAGCTCTATTGGACACCAAGATGCATTTTTATCACTAGGTGTTTCATCTTAAGTCATGGATTTGTAAAGATGCTAACAGTCTAAATGAATGATGAATCATGTATTAATCCTCAGTTGTCATAATTTTTTTTTTTTTGCCATACCAGCCATTTCTACTGTAGTACATTCATAGTGTGTGAGCCTGCCCTTCTGCTTGTCTCCGATGAGGCGAGTCATCGTTCCAACTAAATAATAGTTGGAAATTGGAGAAACGCTAACCTTAAAATCACCTCTCACGAGTATGCACTGTTCTTCTGTGTTTCGCCCTCTTAAGCTTGTCCGGGTACCAGAGCAAACACACACACACACACACACACACACACACACACACAGAGACACACACAGACAGATAGAAAACCAGAATGAATAATCAGGTCATGACCGACACATAGACCGAGAGAGAGACACAAATACACACAGACAAACATGCAAAGAGCAAGAGAGAGACCCACAGAGGGAGAGACACAGAGACACTAAGAGAGAAGGAGACGCATACAGAGAAAGAGACAGACAGGGATAAAGAGAGCGAAAGAGACAAAGCAAAACCATCAGGTCATAACTGCACTGTCTCTTTCCTTTCTGTGGCCTTGTCTCCATCTGTGTATATGTATCTGTTTTTCTCTCCATCTTTGCCCACTCATGATCTGATTCTACATGCTCATGCACACACCAGATCATCACATGAAACGAGGATGATTTTGTATCTCGTCACGTGCGCACACAGGGAGGTCTCGCAGAACAAATCCTGAAGCTCGGGACTGAAGCTCAGACTGTCAGTGGCGTCACTGCAGATCTGATAACTATCTATAATGAGACTCCAATTAACCCTCCGCGTCCTCAGTCTGCTTTCTATCTCGAGAATCAATTCTAATCGTCCTTATTGTAATTTTTTTTAATCTCAGGTTTTTTTTGTGGCGTCTTAAAATTTTCCCTTAATGTAAGGGAAGGCAACAATTTCACAAACGCTGCACTCATTTTCTGAATGCTGCGTTGACACACACAGCGGATGCTGGTCGCGATTTTTGAGAAACGCTAGATTGCATCTCTAGCCGACTCTCAGTAGCCCACTTCCTGTGCACGGTTCATCAGTTTCTGCTAAAGATCAGCTGTGCGTCAGATACCCTTTCTGACGTAGACGTGTGAAACACACAGACATGCGCGCACACAGACAATACAGTAATGTGTGTCATTACCTTATTAGGACATTTTTCTGGTTAATCCTTTATTTTGGCTTGACGTTTATCTGGTCGTTATGAGGATGACCACTCTTGCAATCAGACGTCTTCTAGGTTTATGTGTCTGTCTTCTGTTCTGGATTATCTCGTCTCTTCTTCTCAGTTCAACATGGCCCTAGGGCATATACACAACCTGACAGTCTGCTGATACTTTAGCGAATAAGGAAGCTTCTTTTTTGTCTGTTTAATTTTGCATGCCGGGACAAAAGCATTGTTCCTCTGCTTTAACACTTTTTTTGGCCATATCTGCCTCCTTTCTCTGTAGAAGAGAGACAAAGAGGAATGAGAGCTAGAAGAAAAGTGCAGGAGATACAGAGAAATGATTTTCTTTTTTTTTTCCATTTCCTGTGGCTTTTTTTTTTTTTTTTGCTAGGCTTTAACAGGGCTTCTAAAAGCAGAGCATCAAGAAAACACACAAGCCTGCAGCCACAACCACATCCTCTGTGCTGAGTGATGCGACACTGTCTATATGACACGTTTTTAGCATTTAAACTGCGAGCCGAGGCGTCGTTTTACAAGAAATGCCACCAAAATACCCATTTTTTTCCGTCTCATTACCAGAACAATAACCAGGCCTTTGTTTCTTCTTCGTTTGTGGTTTTTTTCTCCATCGCCAGCACTCTGTCTGTCTGTCTATCTGTCTATCTATCTGTCTATCCATCTATATGTTTACTTTCAATGAACATTGTACTACAAACTAGCAGGAATGAACAGAAATTAGACTAGCAGGAATTAACGCTGGTAGATGCAACCAGTTCAAGTGGTAGACGGGTAAACACAAAAATTTAAATATAATATAAACATACAAACAAATATATACACCCCCAATTATAAAGAAATATCTTACATGGTCTACATATGCACCAGTTGGTGCACTTCCAGGTCCTCTTTGTGCAAGGTGACCTTTCAAGGATTTATATTTTTTTGTTTTCTATGTCTTGAAACCTAACCTGTAATTTTCAACCATTGTTGATTTTCAAAGGAGTAAAAGTATCCATGCTATACGCATTAAACTGCTATGTTATATATTCAGTCTGAGACAGAGATAACTTAAAAAGAGAGGACGTCTGAAGAATGGCAGCTATACAGAGGCCTTTAGTTCGGTCGCAAACGACAAGAATATTAAACAGTGCCATTACAATAAAAATGGCTGCTTCCTATTGTCTCTAACAGAACAGGTCCTCCTCCTGCTCTTGTGTGTGTTTGCATGTCAAACACCATTAGTCCAGAAATCCACCTCGACAGTGTTAGGTTAGTGTTTCTAGTTTCCGCGTTTCCTACGCGTCCCTCTCTTATGTTTGTACGTTATCGAACAGCAAGCGCACTGTCTAGTTTGGGCTTTTCCAGTGCACCGCCTATGGTTTGTTGAAAGTGCGTGCAGGACTGAGTGTATCTAATTAACGCCGAGCTGATGGCCAAGCCGATAAGCCGTCCTCAGTAACCCAATTATTTACACAGCTGGCTTTCAGGATTGTGTAACAAATGAAGTGTACAATGTACACACAAGGCAAACACGTGAAATCTAAAATCCCACGCACTTTGCTGAGCTGTAATAGTTACCCAAACCCAAGGCTTGCCAAGCCTATTTATTTATTCATATTTATTATTTTTTTAGCACATTTTCTTCCTAATTTGGTCTTGGCACATCCTGCTAGCCTGCTCTCCGCTACTGGACAACAGATTCCAACTACAGAGGGCGACTGTGAGCATGTGCTTCCTCCATGACACGTGAAGCCATCCTTACCGCATCCTTATTTGCTCATGCTGCATCACAGGGCAGTGTAACACTCTCCGAGAAAAAGCTTTACCCACCATCTTCGCCATAAACAAGCTCACAGAACTTCGCTATTGGCTAACGTCATTGTGATAGACAGGGGGAAAAAAGGTTTTCCTCGTAGCCACTTTTGATCCGTGGCTTCCAGATGGTTCCACCATTCCATGAGTGGGATTTTGTGCCATGAGTAACACCTTGGCGTGTTAGTGCTTGGGATTGTACAACCCCACCCCACCCCTTTGAAATATCAGGACATTTGAAGCTACAGCTCTGTCAATAATAAAGGCCTGGGCTGTTTTTTTTTTTCTCGTTTTTACAGATCACTTTGCTGTGCTTCGAGTTGCACCTCAGGTAAATGAAAGTCTGACTGTAGGTGGGTTTCACTCTGTTGTCAGCACGGGCCGCTGCGCAGTCCTATTAAACACCATAAATCTGCCGTAATTCTGGCCTATTTGGAGCAGAGAGTTACTGATTTATGGACGTCACGTCTGTAGCACTTGGCCTCGGGTCTCGCTTTGTGTCTGGTTCCCTTTTTGTTTTCCCCACCAAAGCGATCCAAAGATTTTATGCAATTCACAAAGTGTAAAAGTAGATGTGGGTGTTTTTGCTGCACGAAAAGCCACAGCGTTAAACTGTTCTTCACACAATGTCCTGGCAGCTTTGTACATTCTCAGTTTTTCTGTGAATTAACAAAATAGTGATTCAGTGTGAATGATTCAGGGAGGATGTTGATCATGCATTTATGGTATTTCTTAAGTATTTCTTAACCCTGTTTCTGCATTACTGATGTCTTAATCCACTTCCTGAGACATTGCTCTGCTTAGTAAGTACTGAAGTATGGAGGGACGTTTTGAATACTTTTTAAAGCGCACTGAGAAAACGCATTCAGTATTTAAATTGCGGTTCTCTGCCGTTTGTTAAATGCAGTCTTTTCTTTGTCTCCGTGTCTTTCAGTGCTGCTGGAGGCGAAATCTTCAATCAGTGCGTGGCCGATAACGACGAGGCGTTCACGGAGAAAGACGTCATCCGGTTGGCCCGGCAGATCCTAACAGGCGTAGCCTTCCTTCATCGCAACAACGTCGTTCACCTGGACCTGAAGGTGGGTAGAATCGGCATGTAAACGTCTGCATGAATAAACCGACCAACCGCATGCAGTTTGCCTATGAAGAATCCGGTTACATAACGTGCAGAAGCTGAGAATTCAGTTAGAGCTGCTGCAGTTAGAGCTCAGGGTCTCGTAAATTTTTACTGTCCCCTTTCAGGCAGTCATTACAGGAGCGAGTGCATTTGTGTGCCAGACTAAAGGTTATACTCCGTGTCCTCGTTGTCTTAGTCAGGTCTGGTAGAGAGAAGCAGTGCCATAAACCTGTGCTAATTACAGCTGTGTGTGGCAGGTATTGATTTGTAGAGGCTGCACCGGATTTGTCATCAGACATTTGAAAGACTTTTAACGAAAGGGTTGCAGACCAAAAGATTTACTGAGATGGTGAAAACTAGCAAAGGAAAAAAAAGTCATGCTTAGGTCATGCATCAGCTGTATTTAGTTGGAGCAGCCAAAACCACAGGTCACTGGTAAACAGATGAGTAAAAAAGAGCATGTTAAAATAGACCAGGACGTTTATAAAGCAAGGCTGATTTACTAGATATTTACTACAGATGTTGGAAAAATCCCTTTTATAAACCGCCTTTTTTGTCTGAAAGTGTTTTAATTTGACATACCAGTCCCTCGTATATTTGCTGTTGAAAGCATTTTCCATGCACACGGAGGAATTCAACCCACGTTGTGGAAAACTCTCTATCTGAAGGTTGTGCACAAAATGTGTGATGATGAGTTATAATTGTACATGGACATGTTGTTAACACCTCTTCTGTGTGTGTGTTTTTTTTTTTTTTTTTGTTTTTTTTTTTTTTCTTTTTCCTTGTTTCAGCCTCAGAACATTCTGCTAACCAGCGCTCAGCCACTCGGAGACATCAGGATCGTAGATTTCGGTCTGTCCCGGCGGGTAGATAACACGTCAGAAGTGCGCGAGATCTTGGGAACTCCAGAGTACGTAGGTGAGTAACTCGGGTTTATTATCTGGTTTGGTGTATCTGCAGAGTGAATGAAGGTCAGAAGGAAATGCAGATCAGAACGGGGGTTTTGGATTGAGATATAAAGCCACACTGCTCTATATGTAATTGGAAATTTGCTGATCTCTTTTACAAGGAAGATTGCCGACCTCCCTAATTTTGACTGGAGCTTGCAATTAAGTTGCGAAGTAGTGTGATAATGACAATGATCGAGTCCAAACTGGTTCAAGAGGGTTATACTATACTATCTAATACAGCCTCCTGACTTTTCTGTTGGTTCAGGAGGTATACACTAGTGCCAGGAAAAACTGGTACACCAGTCTAAATCTGGTGACTTCGGCACGAATTGCAAAACCCCAAAATTCAGACGGGTGTTCCTCTAACCGTAATTCTGCGTCTCTAGGCCAATCAGAATGAATGCAGGACATGAACTGGTGTAACTCATCAGAAAGGAGGCACACACAGGGTTTGTAGATACCTAGGGAATGCCAGCTTAACAAACCCTGTATCATTATGAGGCTTCTGTAAATCACTTGGTGGACGCCATCAATGACATGCATAGGTCGAGTTGGTGTATAGACTTGTGAAGTCTGTACCACTTCACTGTAGTCTTCTGTGTTGTACAAGTTGTCTAGTACAAAAGGGTGAAACTTTAGATCTCAGCACATCCAAAGCGGTTGTGCTGCTGGGCAATAATGCAAATTCACATAATTTATCACAACTGGAAATCTTTGACTCGAAACTTACAAAGTTAGAAAGTATGTTCTTATCTAATCTCTTTTGGCATTTCAGTGTTTTATTACTAATAATAGTAGAACATGACTAAACGTTTGATTTCCCTTTTTTTTCCCCACTTGCAGCTCCTGAGATTCTGAACTACGAGCCTATTACTACGGCTACAGACATGTGGTGAGTAAGAGCTGTGTGCGTGCATTTATGGCCTAATGAGGTCAATTAACCTGATCGCACCGCTAGCGTGACAAGGCAGTTCTATAAATATTACTCCATCGCTATTGCTGCTTATCGTTCAGATAGTATGTATAACACGTTTCCCAGAGCTGCCAAGATACATGACTAGGTAAAATGTTGAGCCAATATAACCAAGCTTAATTTATTATTTTTTTTAATGCCGTATAGGAGCATCGGCGTGCTGACGTACGTGATGTTGACTGGCGAGTCCCCTTTCCTGGGCGACGACAAGCAGGAGACGTATCTGAACATCTCCCAGGGCAACGTGGACTACTCTCAGGATGTCTTCCATGGGATCTCAAGCCTCGCCGTGGACTTCATCCAGTCGCTGCTGCACTTAAACCCCAGGTATGTCAAGAAAGAACAGCTAATGCAGGTTTAAAGGTCTCTGCTTTTTTTCAAGATACGCTTCAATTAAAACGTCAGGTTAAGACAGCATCCATCCTCAAGCTATAAACGTAGGCCGATAAGTAAATCTGGATTAAAATGTACCAGGCAGCAAATGTACAGACCGTGTCGCATTCCCACGTTCGTCTGGTGCCTGTCTGACGCATAGCAGTGGCCGTTATGGCTCAGTCACAGCGACTAATGGTAGCCCAGATCTGTCACCATGAGAAATGATGGTAGCCTTTTGCCTCCACACTCTCTAAAACTTTACAGCCACAGATCATCAGCGATATGAGAGGAAAATGAGAGGCTGAATAAAAGCAATGTGGAAAATTCCTCCGTATGCAAGTCATCCCAAAGAGAAGGAAAAACCTGGGGAGAGTGGAAAAGGACTTCTTTTTTTTTTTTCTTCTCTTTTTTTGGTCAAACTACAGGGAAATTTAAAAAAAAATTTTTTTAGTGATAATAAACTTATCACCTTTCATACATAAGTAATGCAAAGTCAATGTAATCAGAAAATGGAGAAAATAAAAATGCGGCCGAAATTCTATCAATAAATCATTTTAAAATAAATAATAGCATAACCTTTTAAATAAAACACCTGTCAGAGATGTTTGTAGAAGTACCAAGCCTGTACCAAGTTTTGGGCGTTTTCTGGATTCCTGGTATAATATAAAACTCAAACTGTTAAAAGAAGTAAAGCTAAATATTTAAGCTGATTTGCTTGTTTTACTGGACTTTTAAGCCCTTTCTAATTACTTCATATGTTAATTTTTTTTTTTCTCCATTATCTAGAAATAGATCCACAGCTGACCAGTGCCTATGTCACCCCTGGTTAAACACAGACTCTAACCCTGACAACACTCCCACCACCCCCACCTCCACCACCTCCGCCGCCCCAGGTGCGCTTGACGAGCAGGAAACCAGCCAATCAGAATCCGAGCCCGAGAGCCCCGATTCGTCTCCCGAGCTTCTCGACATCCCGTCGTATCCCACGTGCCCCGGACAAGGGGACCTGAGAACAGGCCGGGACGCTTTCACTTTTACCGAGACGTTACCTAGTCGTCCTGAACTGCAGCAGGAGCTGATCTGTTAGATTGACCGCCATGCCGGAGCTCGGCTTGTCGGCGATGTTGAGAAAAGACACTGGTGTGGGCTGGTCCACGCAGGCGTTTTTGGCCCCAGTTGTTCACCTGTTGGTGTGTTTGTGTGTCTGTGTGTGATTATTAGGTGTGCACTTGTGACTGCGGCCATTTACCAGTCTGTTATGTAGCCTATAAGTAATGATCATTAATTATTTTCTTTTTAATTAATCAAATAAAAAGTAGGTTTCACTGTGTGAGCATACACACATGCGCATACACACACACGCACGCACACACACACATGCACATCAGTGTAAATAGAAGCTTCTGTGGTTACTGAGCGTCTTTTAGTCTGTCGGTTTTGGAATTTGAATTTAAATTGTGGGTGACCCTCATCCTGAAAGCCGAACTCTCGACACCAATGGACGCTCATGAGGTCAAAGCTGACAGAGGGACATTTGTTAAGACGGACACTCCATCTGCTCCAAGACGGTGAGCTGACGACTCGTGCTATGTCCTCACCAACGGATCGTGGGATTAGGTCCTTCTCTAAGGACACGTCAAACTTGGGAATTGTAGCCTCCTCTTTTACTTCTTCCTCTTTATTTTTATTTATACAGCACTTTTTTGGAAAAAAAAAACAAATGGCAAATGTGCCAAAGACTTTGGTTCAGATAAGCACAGTTCAGAGTTCATGTCCACGCGTGTACGTGTCCACACTCCATCACTGTATCCTCTGTGTGTATCACCGTCTCCACCACGTGCCACAGACACTGACTTTTTCTGTTCCATAGATTTAAGAACGTTTTGCTGCGGTTGCACAAGTTTTATGTATAGTACTTATGTTTTACAGGACGTACTTTTTCTCTTTTCTGTCTATTATTATTTTTTTTTAAATATAACTTTCACTCTTTACAAAGCAAAATTGGCATTCGTACAAAATACAGTAAAATGTCTGTCTGGGTGGGGAAGTATTTCGATTGATTCGGTTCAGGAACACAGTGATCATTGGCTAATTCAGAAAAGCGTCTGGGGTTTGTGGGAGACGAATACATTTTGAAAAGTATGTGTGTATGTATATATAAAACAAAAGAATTGTTTGTTTTAAGAAAGAATAATGTGTAAAATAAGTATTTTTCTATTTTTCAATGTATTTGATAAATGTTGAATATGCAAGAAAGGATAAAGATTGTCTTAATTTTGGATTTTATGTTTTCTATGTGCTTGTAGCGAGTTTGCACTTGTGTCCACTGGACCATCTCTTGATGATGAGTTCGGTATTATTGGCATTGCTGGCAAAGTATTGAAGAATAATAAATGTGCATTTTGTATTAAAACTCTGGGGATTTGTTTTTCTCTGGTTTGTCACCACATTGTAGATCCAGTGATATAAACAGCGGGCATCTAGTTGAGACTAGAGGTGTGTATTAGCACTGGGAATCCCAGCCATGCAACTTTTTTATAGATAGAGGTAGTGGACACCTGTAGATGTAGGCTTGTGGTTAGGGTGGAAACCACTGAACATACGACTGAAGTGCCCTTGAGCAAGGTGTCTGATCCCCACCTGCTCCCCAGGTGCAATGGATAGGGTTGCCCACCACACCAGGTTTCACTGCATGAATGGCTATAGTCAAATTCCTCTGTGTGCGAGCACAGTGGTCAACGAGTGGTTCACATTTGCTGGGTTACATGTCTATTAGACCCATTATTTTACCTAATGGGTGACCTACTGTAGATGTGACAGTGGTAAGGACAAAGTCCCTGAAATGACATGAGGAAGAAACCTTGAGAGAGATTAAATCATTACAGTACACACCGATCAGCCATAACATAAAAATGTAATGCATTGAACATGCACTCTATGGCCAAAAATATGTGGACACCTGTCCATAACATCCTTGTTGAACATCTATTCCAGATTTGTTCCCAGTTTTCTGTTATAATAACCTCCACTCTTCTGGGAAGGTTTTACAGTCAGCTGCAGGAGCGTTAGTGAGATCAGGTACTGGTGATAGGTTTGGAGGTCTGAGATGCAGTCAGCGTCCCATTTCATTGAGGTCAGGGCTCTGTGCAAGACACTCTTCTACATTAACCTTGGCAAGCCATGTCTTCATGGACCTAAACATGCCCAGGGACTTAGTTGGGTTTGGTTTGGTTAGTTCCAGTGATGGGAATTTGTATTGCATACACATTCTAGACAGCTGTGTGCTTCCGACATGGGGATTGACCACATAAAGGTCAGGTGTAAAGTGCCAGAAAAACTGGTTTTAAACCAATTTAATACTAGGTCCCTATAGGGAATGGGCTTCACAAGCGTGTGGAAATATTCCGTATGTAATGAACACCATACTTCCTGCAGAATGGCCCACAATTCTGTTGTATTCCGAGGTGTAGGATTTCTGTGTTCCACAGCATGTACCTCATCCCAAATGTGCTTTATAATGTCGAGATATCGTGGAATTAGGTGGGAATGGCAAAACCCCAAACTCATATGAGTGTTCCTCTACACTGTAAAATTTCGTAGTTCCCTGATGAACCTCAAAGGTTACTCCAAGAACCTAGGGGCTCCTTGAAGGACTCAAATGTTCCTCAATGCTCACAAAGTTGCCTGGAAGAACTTTTGGGATGCCTCAGTATAAAATCTGGTTCCTCAAAGAACCCATTAAAATTAAGGTTCCTACAGGATCTTTATTTGGATAGAACTGAGAAGGTTCCTCAAAACACCCTCTTCCACAGTTTCAAACTGAGGAACCTTCAAAAGTTCCTCAAGCATCTTCTCCTTTTAACAGTGATAATCATAATTTGGCATCTCAAGACGTTTGTGCTGGAGCATTGTTCTGTTGGAAGAGGCAAACCCAGCAGAATGAATGCAGGACATGAAGGTTTGTAGATGTACCAGGGGTCCCATGGAATGCCAGCTAAACAGACCTCGTACCATTACAGAGCCACCACCAGTGTATTTTGCATAGGCTCGTCTGTACTAGAATTTTTTGCACGCCACATGCTTTTAGTGTTTATAGGATTTTTATGTCTGAACATAATATGAACCCTGATATGAAGATAAAACTTTTATATAATCACAACAGCAGCATTTGGGAAGTGTACTGAATATCTCTAGGGCACTGAAATGGCTTTTTATCATGTCAACAAATTACTGATTAATCTGAAGATCTGTCTGCAGCCTGATTAGCCAAACATAACCAGAACACCACAGGAAATTCCAGCCTGTAAGAACACAAATAGTTACAGCGCTGACATGATCTGAGCTCGTCTGTTTATTCTGTCTCTCATGGAGGCTTCACGCTCTCTTAAATACAAAGTCAAACAATAGTAAAGCCTGCAATCAATTCCAGCTTTAATGCTCTTTTCCTGCAAACTCCGGCTCTTCTCCAATATCCAAACACACGGGTCTCAGGAGTTTCCGTTTCCCAGAAGACGAGAAGGAACGTCCTGCTGTTTTGCAGCCTGGAATGTGAAAGTTGCGATGCTTTCCTTCTCACCGTTTCCACTTTCACGCTCTATTTAAACGTCCATGTTTTAAGCACTGAAAATGAGCTGGACATTGTTTTAGACTCAGACATAGGGGTAATTTTTTCTGGTGGTTAATCCTGCTTCACGCAGTCACAGAAAATTTGCGATTAATCATACTTTGTTAGAGAATACGTTTCCTCCAAGCACTTTAGAGTTTTCTGAAATAACATCTAAACCTACAACACTGGGTTTCCTTCCAATGGCTGTTTCCAATGAAACAAGAAACAAAACCTAGGACCTTTAACCAAAGTGTGTTTCTGTTACATAAATTGGTCAAACGAAGCGGTATTGTGGTTTTTCACTTCGGAACAAAAGCCTAGTTAGCGTAGCTAGCACTGTTTTCCCAGAAATGTCTTTAAAATGCTCTGGAAATGCGGAATACAAGGGGAATACAAGCCAGTTTTTATGACCTTGTCAAACTCTTACTATGTGGATAACAAAACCCTGTCACTAGTCAAGTAGTTAGTTAGCTAGCAAGCCTACTTGAGTAGCCTAATACCCAACGCCAGACACTTTTCATTGGTTAATGCTCAGTTGTGGAAGAAAGTATATATACATATAAAGGTATGCACGCTGAATAACTACAAAAACTGGTACCGGCAACCCTGTGCAAAATACATAGGCTGGTGGTGGCTCCATGATGGTATGGGGTTTGTTTAGCTGGCATTCCCTGGGACCCCTGGGACATCTACAAACATCTCTGAGAGGTGAACATTGTGTGTAACTCCTTTCTGACAAGTTACACCCGTTCATGTCCTGCCTTCATTTTGAGAGGACCACACACGTCTAGAGATGGCAAGTTATGGTTAGAGAACACTAAGCCACCAAATCTCATTGTTATCAAACTCATCTGGGATGCCATGCAACATTAAGTCCTAAATTAATGGGAGCGAAAAGAAGAAAAAAAATCTGTTTTCTGATACACAAATCTGGTTTTATGTTTTTAACTTTTTTTCTAGACTTTGATATTGAGTCATTAAATTGGACATTTATTTAAATGATACCATATGAGAAGTTTGACGGGAAAAAGTACTATTAGTTGGAGCTGTTAACTTTCCATGGACATCTGAAACATGACTGTAAGGTGTGGACGGACTCACGCCGAGGCACATGTTGGACACAAATGCAGGTAATTTAATAAGGAACAGAGAAAGTAAGTCCAAAACAGAATCAAAAGCAAAGGCAGAAACATGACCTAGAGTCAAATCCAAAAGCATAAACGCGGCTTGGCACTTGGTAGCATGGTTAGTACACACTTATACTCCACAAAGAACACACTGAGGAAACGGATGGATTAATTATATAAACCAAGGCAAGGTAAACTTAACACAGGTGAACATAATTATCTTCTCAGTGGAATGCAAAACAGGTAGGACACGGTCAACGTGCAGGGTGCTGAAAATGGTGGGGTGCAGAGTAATGTGGGGGTTTGGAAAGCATGGTCCACTTAGCTGGAACATGGTCAAGCTGAATCCCTAAGTGACCCGGCTATGCATTGTGTTCTGTAGGATGCAAGAAGTCAAAAAGGTTGGAAACCACTGGTTTAATCTTTAACAAGCTTGCATCACAGAGTGTCTCAAAAGTAAGGAAACACCAACATTACATGAAAACACAAGCTGGGGTTGCAATATTGATGACATGGTTAGGCAGTTTTCCCCATTGCCCTACACCCTGTATTATCCATATATATTTATATCTACTGTATATCTTAAAATTATCTGGTAACTAAAGCTGTGAGATAAATGTAGTGAAGTCGAAATACAAAATTTCCCCCAAAAATGTAGTGAAGTGGATGTATAAAGGAGCATAAAATAAAAATATACTCACTGGTTATCATTAATATCCTTGAATAGTGGGCAGATTTTGTAGTGTTTAGTGTAATGTAAAGTTGACAGTATAATCTTATTTTAACATGTTGGTCTTCTTTGTACCTAGATAGCATAATGGTATAGGCCACTTCTGGGAACGACATGTGCTGGCTCACTGTCGGCATTGGCAAAGTACACGTGAGCCAAAAGTGGCCAACGTATTTTTAAAAATGCTATATGGCTCACATGTCCCAATATTTATCTGGGCCATTTCTGGCAGGGTGATTGCCCAGGTGTACATGTGGTTGATTTTCTCTGGTACTAGTGGTTTAGGGTTGACTGAGATGTGGCCCTTTCATGGCTGTGAACTGGCCGAGTTCCAGTATCCACATCTGGCCCTCTTTTGTGACATCATTCCGTACAATATGTGGGCCAGATTTGGGCCATATCAAATTTACTCTCTGGAAATATAAACAATGACATTCAATTACCTGCTGCTATTCAGAATTTGTCCTTGTTTCAAATTTCAAATTTCATACTAATACAATCGTCACGTCCGCCATGCTCGTCATCTCATAGATTACTAACTAGCCAAGCAGAGTCTCTGGTCTACCTAAGTGCAGCTACATCGCATATCTGCACCGCACTCTTTAACTGTAAGTTCATCAGCATCTCCACTAGTAGGATTTCTCATTAACATGATGTTGAACATTGCAGTAAATTGCAGGAGAGAGGTTTCGTTATTAGGCGCAATGACTAACAAGCTGCTAAACACGTGACAAATAAACACATCTGAACGTGTTTCGGGGTGGAGTTTTCCTGTAAATGATAATACATAATGACTTTATTCCAAAGAGGAAGGCAATTTCATACAACAGAGCTTCCTTTTTAATCGGCTGAGCTCAAATCGAGGTCTGATCTGGATCGTTTCTCTTACACATACGTTTGCTGTTACGCATCAACATCCATGAAGGTTTTTTTTTTTCCCACCCAAAACTGACACCTCAAGTTCGGTGATTTAACCTTTGTTCATGCTAACCTTATACAAGTGCACACAGTCATGCATGTGTTTTTAGCAAACCTCTGCTTTTGATCTGGCGATCCAAAGCCTTCCTTAAGCCCAAGTGTTTCATGTGGTCTGAAAATTTGAGCACAGTGGAACCACATGCTGCCTGAATGTACACTATAGGTGTTATTTTGCAGTGGTGTTATAGGATCCACCCTCCAAGAGCCAGAATAATATGAGACCTTCCAAGAAAAAAGGATTCGGGATTCAAAACATCCTGAAATAGACATAAATCCCAGGAGATCAGTGAGATCAGGAGAACGTTGCATAACTGAAAGACAACATGGAAAGACTTCTGTAGTGTGAAATTATGCTCAATAAAAGTGTTTGGATTAAAGAGAACGGGTCTCTACAGACTTTACCAACTCAAATTAGAAGTGTGTTTATTTCTTTTTTGATAAAAAGGCAATGTTGAATTTAGACAGAAAGCACAGCATGGTGAGTTTGACTTATTTGGGAGTGGATTTGCATGCCATAAAAATCTCTTTAAAAGTTCGTTATAAAAATTACTTTTATGGAAACAGTTTAATAACCAACAACAGATGACGTTTTGTTCCTCAAGGGTATGAGCAAAAAAATATACAATACATGGCCATTACACCCATACGTGCCCATTCCATGGAGTTGGTCGTCCATTTGCTTTTACAATAGCTTTCGACTGGAACCTGGAGCATGGATTTGTACTCAAATCACCCACAAGAGCATTAGTGAGGTGGGACACTGATGTCCTAGTCAGACGGCCATCAGAGTTACATCCCAGACATGTACTTCGACATCAACTTTGGTGAGCCAAGTCTGTAAGGAGCTCACTTTGCAACATCATGTAAAACATTTACGAGCCTCTTAGTTCTAGCAAACTGAAGCTATTTAAAGACAAAGACATTGGAGACGTGGTTGGTGTGGTACAGTGGTAACATCACTGGGCTCCCATGTGAAAGACCTGGGTTTGATTCCTGATCTGGGCAGCTCCTTGGGCAAGACTCCTAACAATATGTTGGCCTACCTGTAAGTCGCTCTGGATAAGAGCGTCTGCCAAATGCCGTAAATGTAAGTGTCGCTTCTACGTTTATAACTATAGTTTGGGGAAGACCTACTTATTGGGTATAATGGTCAGGTGTCCACATAAGTTTGACCATATAGTCAGTCAGTCAGGCTTTATCTTATCCGCTTTGTCTGTCAGGGTCATGTTAATCCAGAGCCCACCCAGAATCAAAGTGAAAGTAAAAGTGAACTATTTGCATACTGTGCTTGCACACAGAGGAATGTGACCTCCACATACAAGGCAGGAATACCCCCTTGGACATGGCGCCAGTCCAGCACAGGGGGACCACATACATACACACATTCATTGACTCACACACTCACACCTAGAGGCAATATAACACACCCAGTTCGCTTACCATGTGTGGATTTGGGGAGGTGGGAGGTCATGGAGGAACATTGTTTCGTTTCAGTGTGTACTGTACACACAGGTGTAGGAATTCTGTTATATTCCAAGATGTAGGATTTCTGTGTTCCACAGCGTGTTGCATGGCATCCTAGATGTGTCCAATAATGTTGAGATCTGGTGACTTAGGTGGGAATGGCAAAACCCTAAACTCAGATGAGTGTTCCTATAAACATAATTTGGTGTCTATAGACATGTGTGGTGGTGCATTGTCTTGTTGTAAGAGCACAACCCCATTAGAATGACTGCAGGACATGAACGGGTATAACTAGTCAATAAGGAGACACATATAGTGTTCCCCTGTCAGAGAGACGTTTGTAGATGTTCCAGGGGTCCCATGGAATGGCAGCCACACAAACGCCATAGCATTATGGGGCCACCACCAATTTTTTTTCTGGCACTTCAGTGTAGATTCCACCATTAGCCATGAAACAATGCAGTAATGCAGTATCTCTGTGAATGCTAGCACATTTATTTATGATGCATGATTTCAACGCCCCACATTTAGCATAGCCCAAATAAATAATCAGGGGGATTTAATCACAGAGCAAGAGGCCCATTCTGCCAGCTTGTTACCCCTGCCGTGGTACTTATTTGCCTGTGTCCAGATTTTTATGCCAACCTTATTGGAATGATGTATTAAACCTAGTGTTACAGTAACCTTGAACTATGACTTTGTATACGATATTTAACCTATATACGGTATAACATGCACTGGTTCCAAACCCTACTTGGGATACAGTGACTCTTCGAAGGGGCTGTTATTCATAGACATGACTCGACCCTCCAAAGAATAACTGATCAGGAGAGAAATGGGAAAAGGCTAAAAATCAGATACTCAGACAATATTGATTAGGTTAAAGTTCTCAAGTTCATTTCCAAGATTTCTCTGTGAACCGGGCTTGAATTTAAACAGGCACAACCTGCAGTTCATCTCATCACTAGGTGATCATCCGCAAAGCACATGATCTCAGTCTCTTGTGTGTGTTTTTTTTTTCACTTTCCCACCTTAATGAGCCAATAATAAGGAGCAGAGCCGTGAAAGAATGCCCTGGTTATGCAAGACGTCAGATCAACTCCAGAGAAAAGTGACAGAATGACTAGAAGGTCAGGAAGGAAACAGTGAGAAAAGTGGGAGTCAAGCTGAGAGACAGATGGAGAGGAAGTAAAGTAAAGAGGAGAAAAACACGAGGGAGGAATGGAAACCAGAACAAAAGAGAGAAAGAACAGAAAGACAGGGAACTTCTAAGCAACCAACAGCTAATCACACGTTCGCACAAGTTGGAACCATATGAAATATTCAGCCTGTTCACAACAGCATTTTTCCAGGGAAGACCTCGCAGTGTGATAAGTCTGGAATAAAAATGATAGGTATGTGCTTATAGAACAACAATCGAGTGGTGTGATACAGCTTGAAGTGACCAGAGTTACTGTTACCACCATGTTATTGACCACATTACTGCATAACCTAAAGTGTTTTATTCCTCTTATACCACAAACAATTTTTCATTACATATTCTATCTGTTTATAGCTGTAATTATGTAGTGGTGGAACATCAAGACCCGAAGCTCCATGATGTATCAGTACTACTCCAATATCCCAGGCACTTTTATTAAGTCGGTCCTTAAGGTCAGTGTTTCTCATTTTAATGTTTATCTTTGCTCTAATTACTCAGGAATGCTGATTGGTTGGATCAGTTACTCTAATCAGGAAACAGAACAAAATCTGCACAGCATTTATCCACCAGGACCAGTGTTGAGAACCACAGCTTTGGGCAAATTGGACCACATTATGAATCACCTCATTTCCCAGTACTACCAGTACATTTTTCGTGAGAAGACACGTTCTGCAATGAATCTGAACAGCGTCCTTAAAACAACCCACACGGAAATTTAATATATGGCATAAGCTCTTATATTAAGATTGGCTTTTCCAGATATGTTATGTATAACAGCAGTCAATTTTTTATTTATGTCCATTGGCATTGCAGTTTGTCTGGAACCCGCTCTATAAGGTGATGTATCATACCTCCTCTGGATATACACTGAAATGCCAGAAAAAGTGGAACTCCAGTCTAATACTTAATAGGTCACACATGGGGTATGGACTTCATAAGCTTGCAGAAATATCATCAGCAATAAACACCATACTTCCTACAGAACGATCTCCAATTCTGTTATATTACGAAATATAGGATTCCTCTGTTCTATAGTTCCATAGCATCCTAGATGTGTTTCAATAACGTTGAGATCTGGTGACCTAAACTTGATGAGTGTCCTCTAACCATTGCTTTGTCGAAAGAGGCCAAACCCATCAGAATGAATGCAGGACATGGACTGGTGTAACTCGTCAGAAAGGAAGCACATGTAGCGTTCACCTGTCAGAGATGTTTATAGATGTACCAAAGGTCCCATGGAAGGGCAGCAAAACAAACCCTATACCATAGGTGAAGTGAACTACATTTTTGACACTGATCAGTGGAATTGAGTTCCACATTTGACCCATCAGAGCAGTGAAACACATACACACCCAGAGCATTGGGCAACCCCAATCTGCAATGCCCATGGAACAGTTAGGGGTTAAGTGCACACCTTGCTAAAGGCCCTTCAGTCGAGTCTTGTTGGTTATGAGAATTGAACCAGAGACCTTCTAGTCCCAAGGCTGCTTCCTTAGCCACAAGTCTACGGCTGCCCTAACCAATCAGTGTGAGTTTTTTTTGTACAGTCTGTACCATAATTACAAATGTCCATCATTATATTTTATTTAGTAGATATGTAAAATCCACTTTGGGGATGAATAACATACATGGCTACATAACCCTTCAACAACCTACAAACCTTTCATCAGTTTATGTTAACTGCTTAATCATGGTCAGAATGATGCGAGCTCTCCCAGAATATGATCTATTAATGTCATAAATTTCCAGAAATGCAGAAATGTGACAAGTATGTTAAATGTAAATAACACTGGCTTTTTAGTAGCCTTGAAATAATTGCCGATCGAGACTTATTTTTAAACATTAGAATCGTCACTTTCAGATCTGAAATGTTTATCTCTACGAAGTAGATATTACCGGGAGGACAAGACTAGTCCTATTATGTCTAAATGTCATCAAGACTTTAAGGAATCCGAAGAAGTTTGGAATGTCCTATGACGTGAACAGGTTTCTACAGAGATTGCATTCATTCCAAGCTGACTTTCCCATGTATGGTAGCACTAAAGGAAACAGCTTTTGCACATTACAGACGATACGGTTCAGTACAGCATTACAGAATCCTAGGACAGAAGACTGGTATGTAAGCAGACAAACTCCTCACAAACTCCTCACATCCTGCAAGAGACTAATGAGTCTGAACTGCTGCACATCCCTTTGAGTCATGAGTCATTGTACTTACGACTCTACAGGGATATCCTTGTTTGGTGCCCAAACTACTGTATTTCAACCAGGTCCTCTCAAGTCATAGGTGCAGTGCCATTAATGCTGAGTTCTCCAAGGTTATCAAGCTATAATGGTATTGTGACCATCCATGACCCATGCAGACAAACCCCATTTTCATTGTCTGTACTCATTCCTTTAGTCACTACCACATTGTATCTCATTGTTTGTAGAGCATCATGTGTTATAGTTTGACATGATGCATTACAGTGTCTGCATCATACAATACAGTTTGGGCATTCTATATTACAGTCTGGACATCATATATTACAATTTGGACATCCTATATTGCAAAATGGATAACATATGTTACAGTTTGGACATCTTATATTAGGGTATAAGCATCAAACATTACAGTTTGGACATTTTGTATTACAGTATGGGTTTTATACATTATAATTTGGACCTATTATATTACAGTATGGACATCATATTTTACTGTCTGGACATTTTATATTACAGTATTGGCATTATACAGTAAAGTTTGCCCATGTTGTTTTACAATACTGGCATCATACATTACAGTTTGGAAATGCTATATTACAGTATAGACATCATACATTACAGTTTGGAAATGCTATATTACAGTATAGACATCATACATTACAGTTTGGATATCTGATATGGCAGTATGGGCATCATACATTACAGTATGGCATGGTGTATTACAGTATGGACACCATATATTACAAATTGGAACTCACATCCTACAGTATGGGCATTATGCATTACAATTTGGACATTTTATATTACTGTGTTGGCATCATACAGTACAGTCTGTAAATCTTACAGTCTAACTTACAGTTTAGACATTCTATATTACAGTATTGGCATTATTAATAACAGTTTGGACATCTTATAGTACAGGATAAGCATCATACCTTACAGTTTGGACACCATACCTAATAGCGTAGACATCTTATGTTACAGTATTGGCATCATACATTACAGTTTAGACATCTTTTATTACAATATTGACATCATACACTGCAGTTTGGACACCATACGTTTCAGCTTGGATGTCTTATATTTTAGTATGGGCATCATACCTTACAGTTTTGGGCATTTTATGTTACAGTATTGGTGTTATACCGTTTGGACATCTTATACAGTCTGGGCATATTACATTATCTTGTGAACATTATACATTATATGTACAGCATTTGGCAGACGCTCTTATCCAGATCAACTTATATATCTCATTTATACAACTGAGCAGTTGAGGGTTAAGGGCCCTACTCAAGGGCCTAATATCTAAAGGCAGCTTGGTGGTGGTGGGATTCAAAGTCATGATCTTCTGATCAGAAGTCCAACATCAAACATTCCCAATTATGTTCAATTTCAATTATCTTAGTTTGTCTCGATTAGCAGCAAAGCTATAACCAAACCCAACCACACAGCCCTGCAGCACTTACTAGATTTGTGGCCATGCCCTATAGTGGGAAATTTACTGACCTACTTTCTGGATCCCATGCTCTTGACACAGACGTGACACGTGGCTGTATGTACAGTGTGTGACTGTGTAGAAAGAAGACACAGCCTTTCCTTGGTGTCTCTGATGCCTCCAAGTGTCTGTAACAGGACAGTTCTCTCCTAGTCTTCAAGGCATAACAACTGTGTAAAGCTAGCTCGACTACACTGATCTATATTTTTAGATCAAAAAGATAACATTTTCAGGCTTCACTAAGGGTGGTTTACTTAGAAAGGGAAACTTTCTATTTTAGATAGAAAGCCATAGATAAGGTTTCTCCAGAGGGATAAACCAAAGAACACCTGTGTGCATCTACAGCAAGTATGATGAATAAATTAAATACAGTGGCATGCCAAAAGTCATGGGACAGGTATTAGTATTGTGTTGGACCCCCGCTACCCCAGCAAAATGCAGCAACTCAACATGGAATCGATTCCACCAGTAGACGGAAGGCGTCTGAAGGGGCATTGAGCCATGTGGTTTGGATATCCATGCACAGCTCGGTGGTATTTTTCAGATTATTTTTCATTTCTAAATTCTTCTTTCACTGCCATCAGGGCTTTTAGAAGACAAATTTAGATGCAATAAAATGTATCAAATCTAGATGATATATTTATTAGGGCTGTCAAACAATTAAAATTTTTAATCACGATTAATCTCAGAACTTCATATAGTTAATCGCCATTAATCACTTTTTTTAATCTATGTAAATGAAAAAGGCTTTAAAGTGAAATATTACAATTAAAATGGTGAACACATGTTATGCTAAAAGTACTTGTTAAAAACTGCTGGGACAA
>JAOVVF010000025.1:22528247-22546311 GCA_028565595.1 Duopalatinus emarginatus
CATCTCCACATCATTGCATTCAGTTTTTATTCACAATTTGTTTAGTGTCCCAACTTTTTTGGAATCCGGTTTGTGTAAAGGTTTACTTTATAAACTGTGCTAAGAAGTGCTTTACTTTATAATCTTGTTTAGTGTGTTTTTAGATTCGTCATGCTCCCTGAATATTTGATTTTGGTGTGGCACATTTTGCTAATGGCGCTTTAAACGCAACACTAAATGAACCACTGTCTGCTGTCTAGGGCTTGGGAGTTTAAACACAACTTAATTAATTCAAAATCAATACAGTGTTTTTGACAACTGAAACAAAATCGCAAAGCATAATATCACAATATTCAACTGTATCGAACACCCCTAATGTACACAAACTAAAAAGTGTATTTTTCCATCATATGGCCCTTTTGAAAGGTTCAACAATTGTGCGTTCATATATACATTTCTTAATAAAATTAAAATACAAAATACACACTAAGCATCACTTTGGAAATAGCAGTTTGTTTGTGTACCCGTCAGTGCTGTACTTCTGATGTCCTTTTGTGTAACATGTTAATGGCTAAAATGTACTAAAATGTGCATAAACTTGGTCTGTGTGTACTAGAACACACTGGTTACCCAATTCCTAAATCTGTACAGCATGTAGCCATTAATCCTGGTGTCGAACCGGAAAGGAGTCTAAAGCTAGCAGCAGTGTTTGTGTCTGACGATGTTTAAGGTGTGAAACCATTTTTTTTTTTTTCAGGCCTCGTTTGAGAAGCTGGAGATCGAGCTAAAGGAGATCAACACTAACCAGGAAGCCCTGAAGAAGAACTTTCTGGAACTGACCGAGCTCAAGCACATCCTCAGGCGTACACAGCAGTTCTTTGACGAGGTAGGTAAAGCTTTAAAAAACGGTCCTGTTGTAATTTAATCAACATATTTAAATTTTAAATATGCGTGAGATCTAATCCAGTATAAACCAGTGAATAGCATTGATGATTGTTACAGTTGCCCCTGTCAAGGTGTTGGATGTATTGGGCAGTAAGTGAACGATCAGTTCTCAAAGTTGTGTGTTGGAAGCGGAAAATTTGGGCAAGTGTAGACATCTGAGTGACTTTGACCAAAATGCCAAACTGTAATGGCTAGATGACTGGCTTAAAGCATCTCCAGGAAAGCAGGTCTTAAGGTGTGTCCAGACTATATCCCGATTATTACCTACAAAAAGTGTGGTCTGAGATAGGCAGCTGGGTCATGGGCACTCAAGGAGTGTGTGGTAGTGGAGGTCGGCTAACCTGGTCTAATCGCACAAACGATCCACAGAAGGAACTCTTGCTAACATCTTGGTCCCAGATACCACAGAACACCTTTAAAGGTCTCGTGTCTCAATGGGTCAGAGCTGACATGCTGTTTCACCAGGTGGTTTTAATACTACGGCTGATCAGTGTAGTGTCTATAGTGACAGTTATATACAGGGACAGGGACTAAAAACTGCCTGTATTTATTGATGGGGTGAAGGTATTGCCTCTGGAAAGAATCTCCAACGTCAGCACTTTGTAACGGTCAGAGATTAAGCCATAGATGAGTTTCCTTCACCAGGAAAAATTCCTCAAGAGGCCTTTAACCTTTTGGCAGAGTCTCAGTAACATGACAAGCTGTGTTTGTTGGAGTCTAACTAACATAAGAAGTTATGAAAAAGAGAGAAAGAGCCCAGTGAGGAAATGGTTTTATAGCCGCTGTATAACGTAAACGTTAACAGAGAATGGCAGGTTTTAGGGATGTTACATAATGTTAAATGTCCCTTAAAGCAAAGTGTATGACATGTTGACTTTTGATATATAAAGATGTAATAGGAGTAAAAAATATCAGGAAAATATTCAGGTTATAGATGGCTATACTGTAGTTATTTAGGCCACTTGATTATTTTCCTCTAACAGCACATTCTGAAGTGGTTTATTCCTTAATTATATGAATATCGTCCGTCATGAATGATTATAAGAAACTAATAAATATATGACAATAGACAATATCCTTCAGTTCTTTTAATTGACCTTTGCTTTGGTAAGTTTAAGTTTTGCTTCGGATATGCTTTAGGTCAAAGGTCATCATGGAAATATGCGCCTTTTTTAGGTGAACTTTGATGTTATTGTCTTTTACAAGTTGCCTCTGTTAGCAAAATGTCTGTTATATTGTAATCATTTACTTGTTTAGAAACCAAGGCTTATGACAAGGCTTGTGTACACTGAAGTGCCAAAAAACACGTACCGACTATAAAAAAAAAAAAAAAAAAAAAAAAAAACTAGTACTGATTGGTGGTGGCTCAATAATGGTATGGGATTTGTTTAGCTGCCATTTCATGGGACCCCTGGTAGGTTTACAAACGTCTCTGACAGGTGAACATTGTGTGTTTCCTTTATGAGGAGTTTCACATGTTCATGTCCTGCATTTATTTTGATGGGTTTGACCTCATACAACAGGACAGTTGTCTAAGTTTGGGGTTTTGATATGGCCACCCAAGTCACCAGATCTTAACAGTATCGAAAATCCTACATATCAGAATACAACCGAATTGGGAACCTTACTGAAATATGTCGTTTGTTGCCTAAATAATATTTCTGAAAGCTTGTGGAGTCCATGGACTGTAGGGGACCTACTAAGTATTAGACTGATATGAACATTATGACAGGGCTGAACTAGTGGGAACGCATTTTTCAGCTTGGTGTAGGGAAAAACCCTGTATTCAACACACTTTGAGTTCTGTCTAAATATCTGCCTGTCTGTCAGTCTGTATAACTGTCCATTTCTGTCCTGTTCGTAGATGGAGGACCCTGCTCTACTGGAGGAATCGTCCATTCTCCTGGACCCGACTGAGGTTATCCGAGCCCCACTCAGGCTTGGGTGAGTTGTTCCGACCATCATAAGGCTTGATGTAATGTTTCTTAAAGCTTTCATTATTATTTAACTTTTTGTGAAGACTGCAGCCGAGTTTACATTCGTAAAAAAGTATAGAATGAAAAGTCACAACAAAATGCAGATGGTGTTATTTTTAAGTATGTGTTTGACCTTATAAAGGTGCAATAATAGTTTACAAGCTATAGCTTTACAGGTGTAAAAATAGTTTATGAACAGTGTGAAAATCCTAGTGGTAAAGTGCCAACACTTTTTTTTTTTTTTTCCAAGAAGTGCATTCAAACATGGCGCTATTAATATATAAAGCAGCAACAGCGCTAACGGAACTGAGTGTGAGTGCTTGTTTTACCAAAAAAAATGACAAATTTCACCCGTTCACAGCTTTGTGGCAGGTGTGATTGGCCGAGAAAGGATTCCCACCTTCGAGCGGATGTTGTGGAGAGTTTGTCGAGGCAACGTGTTCCTGCGCCAAGCAGACATCGAGGACCCCCTGGAAGACCCTACTACAGTCAGTGCCGTATCAGTGATCAAATATAAACCAGTTTATTAACACTTAACCCGATACCGGACACACCGCTGGGTTTTTAGGCAGTGAAATTGTCCTGATGGTTGTTTCCGTGTCGTCTGTGTGCTGTGGTTTTACAGGGTGACCATGTGCACAAGTCGGTGTTTATCATCTTCTTCCAGGGAGATCAGCTGAAAAACAGGGTGAAGAAGATCTGTGAAGGGTAACCGCTCGCTTTATCAGTATTGTATACTAAAGTGCGAGAAAAATGGATTCAGACGAGTCTGTGCAAATAACTTTGGATAAGTTTGGAGACATACCAGGGGTCCCAGCTAGACAAAACCCCTGAGCATTATGGAGCCACCACCAGCCTGTATATTTTTACCTAGTTTTCTGGCTCTGCAGTGTATTTTCTAAATTAAAATAATAGTCTAAGTGCTAAACAATAACAAATCTAAATTCACTGATCGCTTATACTGTTGTTTTGTTTTAGCTTCTGTTATAGTTGTGTTACTCTGGTGTGTTTACAGCAGACACACTTTTGCTGACTTCCTTTAAAACATGCCTGTTGTCTGTTGCCTGTAGAGTAACTGATAAGTGTAACTGTGCTAATCTACAGGTTTCGGGCAACATTGTACCCCTGCCCCGAGACTCCACAAGAGAGAAGGGAAATGGCAGCAGGAGTCAACACTCGTATTGATGACCTGCAAATGGTAAGAGGATCCATGTACATACACCCTGAGCTCAAATAAATAAATAAATAAATAAATAAATATAAGACCTTGCCAGGTGCCTTAAGATTTAGCTCATCTCGAGGAAAGACTTGATTTCTTGAAGACTTAAAATTATTAATTAAATTAAGCAGTAGTCAATCCATGCATGATACATGACAAAAGAACAGAGGCAGTAAATCAGTATGCTAAAGTGAATTGCTTTAGAAAGTGATTAGTGGTCCAGACCCGGTCCAGGCTTTCCTGGGGCCCTAAGCAAAATTTTGATACAGGGCCCTCCTACCCCTTACTTGGCTTAAAAATAAACAGCCATATACATAATAAAATTAGGTGTAAAAAAAAAAAAAAAGGAATATTTATTTATAAAACATTATATCAATTAAAAGTTTTTAACATAATTAATTTTCCTTTTATCCTTTTAATCCTTTTAGAGGGTACTGGTGTGTTTGGGGAAGTTTAAACGAGTACTAGACAGTATGAACACATCAGTATCATGTTCACTTTTTACATTTCTGCTTCCAAGTTTGGTTAATGACATGTTCATAGGCGCTTTTTTAACTATTCATTTATTAACAATTCAACCTCAAGAAGAACAGTCACAGGTTTACCTGACTGCTGTTCCTTCAGCTCAGTCCCTGGAGTTTTTTTTTTTTCCTTTTTTTTTTATATCCTGAAGAATACGTTCACTTCATCTTCTGCTGATACACTAATTTTACCTTGACATGACTGGCAGACAAGGGGGCCTTTATTAATTTGCATAGTGAGGGTATAGGACAGTCCGATGCTAATCGAACATGAAATACCAAGGAACCCCTGTAAATAATGTCAACTTCAAAATAAGTGCCTCAAAACCTACTGAAGCAAAAATGCCTCAAACCCTACTGAGCTGCCTTGTTGCCCACTGCCTAACTAGACAGCTCATTGAGTAGGAAGGATTTTAACTAAGATTATTGAGACGCTCTAGTTAGACAACGACTCACTTACTTGCTTGCCTAAGCTATTCAAACCAACAGGCCTAGGTGTCAGCTGGCTCTGCACTGAAATGCAAATAAATGAAACCTGTACACCTTTGTAAACAATACAATTAAAAAAAAAATTGTTTACATTCGTAATACAGTAATCTCTCACTACTTTGCGTATCGTGTATCGCGAACTTGCTGTTTTTCTCGCGGGTTTTCAAACAATATTAATGTAAAATATTTTTTGCGGTATTTACGCTGTTTCGCAGGTTTTCGCGGTACGCCGTCTAAAATATTTTTGCACATGCATAGTATGTATTGAACAGTAATGTATAGATTTGATGAATTTTGTATAAAAATCACAATGTATAAAAAAATATTAATTCTAACATTAAAAGAATATTATAAATCATAAAAAAATACGATTTACAGTAAATAGCGTATTTATTTGGCGGATGAATACACACCAAAAACTAAATGTAGTACTTGCGCCCGCTTGACATGTTACTTGCCGACGTGAGATTGTACAGAACACACGATTGGTTGATCCTCTCAGCTCTCCCATTTCACTTTAACACGCGCCTTGTTGTAGTTTTCATCTGCGGTGTTGTGTGTAAAGACTTAAAATAATGTATAATTACTAAAATAAGTATAGCGTACTTCGCGGAAATTCGCGGTCTGAAACGGAACACCCGCGATAAGTGAGGGAACATTGTATATAAATAACGTCTTGAGCCAGATAACACCATTTTAATAATTATGCGCTGAATGCTGGGATTTACTTCGTGATTTTTCTTCCTAGATATTCAGTGAGAATAAGGCATTTCTGTAGGCAGTGTTTTCAGGTATGTAAGAATTGTGAAAGCTGCCTTTTCACACACAGTAGTATGATGTAAAATGCTGTATATGTAGCAAGTTCACTAGGTTTTTGAGACAGACCCACTGTGTGGCTCCCATAAACAGCTTAAAACGGCTATTTGTGTATTACTGGATTATGTTTATAAAATAAATCCATGCTGAAGTGGTTCATGGATTGTTTTAACAGTTAAAGTAGTCCTTGGCTGTAGTGTCCTCCTTCTCCTCCTTCTAAACAATCACTAAAATCTGATGTTCCAGCATCAGGAAATACTTTGTCTATTGTTCGGGGTGAATATAAATAATTTATGGTGGCAGACGGCTGATATGGGTGTTTATGAATAAACAGAGACTTATTGGAGTCATATCACACAGCCTGAAAGGGCCAGCTCTCGCAGCTGTCACAGCTTTCGCAGCTCTCACAGATCTTACACAACATCTTCCGATGTTGTTTAACAGGAAGGGAAGGAACAGGACATTGGTCTGCCTAGTGAGTGTTTAAAGATGTGTATTTATTATCTGTATGTGTGTGTGTGTGTGTGTGTGTGTGTGTGTGAGAGAGAGAGAGAGAGAGAGAGAGAAAGAAAGTAAGTGTGTGTGTGTGTGTATAGTTTGCTCATGTGCAACCCTGGCACCCTGCCCTCGTTTGTTGTCTCTATGTGTGGGTGCCGAGTGTTGACGCGCACAGCTGCCTGCCCTTTTTATGTCAGTTTACATTAGCCTTCCTGTATTGAAAGAGCATCCCGTACATGGCCATAAACTGATGAGAACTTTCATATCAGCATGCAGCGCCTGAAATAAAGGTTACGCAGTGTCTAGACTAATAACGTACACACGATGGACCAGTTCCAGAGGCAAAATGTGTCGGTGAAAACAAAAAAGTCAATATAATCGATCGGACACGTCAGAACTCATCTGACCTGCGAGCTGACGTGGATCGATACAAAGATCCTGTTTCTGTGAACCAGCAATTAGCCTGATTTCATTTTGTGAGTGAAATCAGGGGAAATGCGAGCAGGTTGAAAATCATGGAAAACATGTATGGAACAATAAGCATTACATCAGTGTGTGACAACGGGATCGAACCTTTTATACGAACTGTACCAGTCAGTCAGAGTATCAAAAACAGCACTTTGTGTCCCTTGTGTCTCTTTTATTGTTGTGTAAATACAAGATGGAGATCCCCTGGCTATAAAAGGACGTTCTCTAACCAGCTTCTATTTGTTTCTTTTTTTTTTTTTTTAATTCCATCCCTGTGTGTCAGCTTCGAAACGAAAGAAATGCTAATATATTACAGCCAATGAATTAATATGGGACTGTTTTTTGATTAGTCACCACCATTGGACCAATCAGAATCGAGAATTCTGCAAAGCTGTGGCATAAAAAGGCCAATAGGTTCTGGCTTCAGACCTCTACACAGTCTGGGACTCGCATCATCTGTGGGGACAGAAATGACATATCGCTTCAGTGGTGTGTTCTAATAAAAGATAAATAAATAAATAAATAAATATGGGGTATAAGATATAAGAAGCAGTCTGTAAGATTTATTGACATTTTTAAGTCACCTGATCTCAGCGTGCTGTGCAACACAGAAATCATACACTTCAGAACTGTGTTCCCCCAGTGGCGGGGCTGCCAAGTATTACATTAGTGTGCTAGTTTTCTTTCTGGCACTTCAGTGTGCGTCTTCAAATAGTACAGTTGGAACATGTCGGCTATCTGACGAGCGTACCAGAGTGTTATTATAACTGCTGGAGAGTTGAACACTGAGCGAAGACCCATATAACCCCGGATGTAACCAGCGTTAGCACCTGGAACAATACATAAAACATGTTCACAGTGGAGTAATTGTGTTCGAGGAAACATTCCGACAGTCCGAGTGTCTTCGCTTGACCCATATTAGGAAAATCGAAGGCTTAATGTCACTGGGTGTGTCCTGTCTGCCTCTGCCCCCACACGTAGTGACCATAGACACAGACACACACACTCTCACTATCCTGCATACACACACTCAAATGGTGTCACCCTCACACCTGCTCAAATTCATATACGCCCACAGACGGAGACATTTGCCAGACAGCGTGTTGGCTGACAGACACGGCAGAGACACAGACACCGTCACTTCGCCAACAGTTCCTTATGTTCCCTGCTCATCCGTCCATACGCCCACAACTCACTCACACCCACGCACACACACACACACCTCCGAATGACTAAGTGCTCCGGAGCTTAGTATTTATGGCGTCAACTGTTAGATTTATATAGTAGTCGTGATTAAAAGTGTAATAAACGTTGGTGTAGAATTTGTTGTGTGCATCTTAAGACCAAGGGATAACGTACAGCAAGCTGAAATGGAGTCCCAGACCTTGACAGCGTGATGTCTTGATGTCTTAAATCACCCTGAAGGGAAATATTCCCCACTAATGACCGGCTTGCTGTACATTATCTCACTTATTACTAAATAAATAAATTATTTGAGACAAACGATGATTTAAAAGCAATTATTTAAGACCGTGCCCATAGTGACGTAACCTGAACTAGCAACCCAATCAAAGTTTGGGCTGCTTAGCTTTATAACTCATATTTGTAATTAAATTGAATTAATATTAGAAAAATCCTCTGTGGTGTTGTGGTATCTGGCCCCAAGACAATAGCAACAGAATCTTCTCTGGATCTTTAGTGGGATCAGACCAGACACACTAGACTTCTTCTCCCACGCTAGATCTGTAAGCCTTGCACAGCCATGACTCTATCACAGGTTCACTGGTTGTCTGTCCTTGTCTGTCCACTTTTGCTAGGTACTAACCACCAGAAATACCAGGAACATCTAACAAGACCTTGTGTTTTGGAGATTCTGTGACCTGTTTATCTAGACGTCACAATTTGTTTTTTGTTTTTTTTGTGATGCATAGATGCTGCTTTTTGCTCATTTTTCCTGCTTCCAACACGTGAAATTTGAGAATTGACTGTGACTTGGTACCTATTTGACAGGTGCCATGACAAGATGGCATATAGCAAGATAGCAAGATAATAAATGCTGTTCCCTTTACCTGTCAATGGTTTTGTGGTTTTTTTTTAAGGCTGGTTGATGTATATCAGTATAATGAACCTCGAGGTGCATGATGATTCAACCTGCATGGTCCAGGGCAGGCCCAGGAATTACGATGCCGTCTAGTATATACGAGCTCTGTTTTACTATCTCACGTTCTCCATCTCGCCCTCATATACACCGCTCTCTCTGTGCCAGCCAGGAACTATAGGGAGAATATGTTTCCCTAAAATAGACCCTGTACATGCTATGCAGTTTATTCAGAGTTAGCCCAGGTCCATAAGTGATCTCTGATGAGAAAACCAGAGAGGCGCGTACAGCCGTACATGGCCCCCGAGCCGCTGCGCTGAGGATCATCAGGAAAGACGGGTGGCGTTCCAGCTGTCTAAATACCAGTTATCTCAGATTAAAGATGGATTCGTTTTTTGTCTTTCAGCTGATAATTGCTTGTATTTTCGTAAGCTACAGGCAACGTCCGGGACAGTTTTTCACCAGGGACCAGCTGCACACTGCTGCTAACCAGTGGTAGTGTAGTTACACATGTAGATTAATAGTTGTTACTGCTACATACAGACAGCCTGTGTGGCTTAGTTAGACGTTGGTCCAGTACAAGCTCCAGTGTGAATCAGTATAAAAACTGCAGGTCTCTGCGACAGTAACTAAAAAATCTTCTAAATACATTGTTTTGAAGATAGCCATAGACGTTCAGATGGGTTTAACACACCCTGTTGTAATACCCCTGCATTCTCAGTTCATTATCGTGTACCTATAATAATAATAATAATAATAATAATAATAAAAAGTAGAAGAAGAAGCCTTTATTTGTGTCAGAACAGGTTTAAGAGCCTTGCTCAAGGGCCCAGCAGTGGCAGCTTGGTAGTGCTGTGCCTTGAACCTACGACCTTCTGACCAGTAACCCTAACCACTGCCCTATGAACCCACTTAAAGTCACTTAGATCTCCTTGGATCCAAAATAGAGCTCAGCTTATACATATTTACATACATTTTTTTTTTTTAACTCGCCTCACATTCCTGTTTTGTCCAGGTGCTGAATCAGACGGAGGATCACAGGCAGCGCGTCCTGCAGGCCGCCTCCAAAACCCTGCGTGTGTGGTTTATTAAAGTGAGGAAGATGAAGGCCATTTACCACACGCTCAATCTGTGCAACATCGACGTCACCCAGAAGTGTCTGATCGCTGAAATCTGGTGTCCCTTGTCTGACCTGGACTCCATTCAGCTCGCTCTGCGGAGAGGCACGGTAAAGAAACTGCTATATGTCCATATGTACATACTTTTTTTGTTATAGCGTTTGTTTATGAGGACATAATAGAGGTGTTTTATATAAGATTTTTGTCTTAAAATGATACTTGTGTGTGGGGGGGAATATATGAACACACATATTTAGCACATTATCACACAGGGTGACTCATGCCCAGTAAACACGCTCTCACATTCAGCACCCTACACCCACCCTCTGACACACACACACTCAGACACACACAGTGGGCTGGATGTTGGGAAGGAATGCCCACATGCTCGAAGGGTGACTCACCGAGTGCACCGAGATCAAACTTTATTTCCCAGCGGGCTGAGTGTCTGAAACACAATCGCCGTGTCCGTTTGCGATGTTAAACAAACCATTCTGCACAACTGGCGCACAGTTCGTTGTACAGATCTGGTCAGGAAAGAGGAATTCAACATGACAACTGTAAGGTTAATATAAGGCCATGTAAGTGAAGAAGATTGGTAGACAAAAGCGTGCGTGAATGTGTTCAGGGAAAGTTAAAGCTGCCTTTCAGCTGTGCACAGATCGATTCACTGTTCTGCTTCCAGTTCTGCTTGGCGTTACAGGATGAGGGACTTCATCAAAATGTACTTCATTTTTTTATAAATATGCTTCTGAAATGTAGAAGAGAAACTAGACAAAGAAAATTGCATTTCCCTTTATTTGTTTATTTTTTATATATACTAGTATCAAGCGACAGAAAAAAAACAGTCTAATACTAGGCAGTTGTGGGTAGTAACGCACTACATTTACTCGAGTAACTTTTTGGAAAAATTTTACTTATAAGAGTAGTTTTAATGCAGCATATTTTTACTTTTACTTGAGTATATTTATAAAGAAGCACTACTTTTACTCTGTTACACCTACATTCTGCTCGCTACTCGCTACCTATGTTTATCGATCAGTCCAATGCGTGATCTCTGTTTTATTCTGTTTTGTCGAGACTTCTGGCAGAGGCTCTGTCACATGACTGGGTCTCACCAATCAAATGTAGCCACTAGCAATGTTTCACCAATAAAACTGAGCCAACCCGTCACATGACCGCACACAAAATCCCAGCGGAAAAGAGCACAGAAGCCCAGTACAACGGCATGTGTTTCGGAAACAACTCGAAGAGAATTTAATTTATGTTACTTTGTAAAGATTTAATTTATTATTGTTTTATTTGTTTAAGAGATATTCTCCACCTCTGAATTTGTTCATTGCTGTTTTATATTTTTGTGCATTCAGGTTTGTTATTTGACGTCCTGATTATTAAACAAAGAAGTTACTCGGTACTTTTTACTCTTATTGAAGTAATTAATTGGGTGACTGCTTTACTTTTACTTGAGTCATATCATTCTAAAGTAACAACAATCTTACTTGAGTTCATCTGTCAGAGCTGTTTGTAGACGTACCAGAGGTCCCATGGAATGCCAGTTAAACAAACCCCATACCATTATTAAACTTCCATAGATGTCTGTCGCTTTATATATGCACCGATGGACGCGAGCAGTGACGGTTTTTCTGGCACTTTGGCGTATATCAACATTTGCCTTTGTAAGTGTTTCTTTCCGTAGTGGTGTTCCAGTGTTTTATAATTTTTTCCACTGACTATATTAAGGCTAATGTTAAAATTAGACCTCTGATATTGAATTGCATAGTATCTGGATTGAGGGACTATTTAGGTTTGGAGCCAGGCTTACGGTTGTAGATGTTTAAATAGACTAACATTTTGGAATAGCATTTGGCTCGAGCAAGGCTGTGTGTCTGGTTATGCTCACACTTCATGCCTGGGTGCGTATATTAGACAGTCTGTGTGTGCCCGGATTGAGATTCTCACACTTCACTGTCAGCAGGATAGGGAAAACATGCAATACGCTATGGAATTCCCACCCACACATGGATTACCAGATCACACGCTAGGCTATGCTGTGTCTTCCTGGTTCTCTCACGCGTACATGCTGCACATCTAATTGCTAGTTCACGCCTCATCCATCCATAGTCACCGCGTATGTTTTTCCAAGCCCCCACTTTCAATCCATGGCTGTAAATCCACCATTTTCTCTCTCATCTCTTTTTTTACAGGAGAAAAGTGGCTCCACCGTTCCCTCCATTCTGAACAGGATGCAGACCAAACAGACCCCACCCACCTACAACAAGACCAACAAGTTTACCTCTGGATTCCAGAACATCGTGGACGCATATGGAATTGGCAACTACCGAGAAATGAACCCAGGTGCTCCGCTAACTTTCGGCAGGTCATGCCGAAAGCATGTTTTGTCCCTTTGCAAAGTTGACGTGAGCTGATTGTGTTCTGGTTTGTGTTTAGCTCCCTACACTATCATTACCTTCCCCTTCCTGTTTGCCGTCATGTTTGGGGATCTGGGCCACGGTATACTGATGACCTGCGCCGCTCTTTATCTGGTTCTGCGAGAGAGTCGGCTGAGCGCCCAGAAGAATGACAGTGAGGTATCACACACCCACATTCATCTTTGACCAGATATTTCAGCCTGCTATCTTCGTCACGTTTGTTCTGATTTGGAAGGACACAATTGTCTGATGCCACAAGTCATTGGACAGTAGAAAAGGTCACAGTTCTAGCTTCTGGCCCTGTGAGTGGCGATACTCGTCCCCTGATTAAACCATACTTAAGTACGGCTTTTGCACCATACACAGTGGTTCCTAAAGCAGAAGTGATTATACTGAGTTATGAAACTTCTGCAGCAAGGAACACAACAGATCATTAAATATTGTAGGCTTTAAATATTCACACCCCACGTTGTTTTGCACTGTAAAAATGTGTAGTTCCTTGAAAAACCACATAGGCTCCTCCAAGAACTCAAATGTTCCTCAGTGCTCACAGAGATGCCTGGAAGAACTTTTGGGATCCCTTACTGATAAAATCTAAGGTTCCTAGAGGATCTTTACTTGGATAGAACTGAGAAGGTTCCTCAAAGCACCTTAAGAGGTTCCTTCACAGTTTTAAATTGAGGAACCTTCCTCAAGGATCTGCTCCGTTTAACAGTGTGCGCTGATGTTTTGTAAAACTGTGCCTAATTAGATGTTTAATGTCTTTTTCTCCTCCTGCCAGATTTTCAGCATGGTGTTTTCCGGCCGTTACATTATTCTGCTGATGGGGCTTTTCTCCGTCTACACCGGGATCATCTATAACGACTGCTTTTCCAAGTCGCTCAACGTCTTTGGCTCTAGCTGGAGTGTGCGGCCCATGTTCGAAAAAGGCAACTGGACGTGAGTCATTGGCTCAGGCTGAAAAGCCTTACTGAAGTAACTTCCGATTTCAGTCACAGAGCATGTACACCGGGTCTGAATTCTTGATCCTGATTATTTATTTATATTATTTTATATATCAACATTAAGATGTTGATGAATTTTCTTTGACAGTGATCTGATAGTAGCTCTGGCTGCAAGGTGAATCACAGGTTTCTATTAATGCACTCGTTCTGATACGTTTTTGTTGCTATGGTAACAGTTCGCTTACTGCTACTAATAATATACAGGATAAAAAACTGATTTAAAAAGATTATTTTATTTTACTACGACCATTGTATAATCGTTGATACGGGGAGGTTTTGAAAGGTCGTATTATCTTCAAGAGAGAAAAACAGTGAAGCAAAGCTGAAAGAAAGAAAATCGCCGTTCTGCCACTTAATTGAAAAGATAAATGTAACTATAAGTGGTTAAAAAGTATCATGTACCATAATCATCACTGATATGGTATAAGAGGAATATTTTACTTTCCTATAAAACTCAACCAATTGGGTTTAAATGTTGTTCACATGTACACCGAAGTGCTAAAACTGCTACACCAGTCTAATATTTTGTATGTCCCCCACGGGGGGCATGGACTTCACAAGCTCGTGGCAATATTCTGTAGATAATAAACACCATGCATCCTGCAGATCGGTCCACAATTCACTAATATTCCGAGGTGGAGGATTTCTGTGTTCCACAGCGAGTTGCATGGCCTCCCAGATGTGTTCAATAACGTTAAGATGGCACAGCCCCGAACTCAAATGAGTGTTACTCTAACTTTAATGTGGTGGCGCATTGTCCTGTTAGAAGAGGCCAGGATTCATCAGAATGAATGCAGGACATGAACTGGTGTAACTCATCAGAAAGGAGACACACACAGTGTTCATCTCTCTGAGACGTTTGTAGATGTTCCAGGAGTCCCATGGAATGCCAGCTAAACAAACCCAATACCATTATGGAGCCACTACCAATCTGCTTTCTATTTACAGTGCCAGATTTTTGTTTTTGTTTGTTTGCCAGAGGAAGCAAAACATCTTGAGAAGTTGATCTCTTCCAGAAAAGATGTTTGTCATTATTGTCGGTTGATCATGTAGACGGGGTAATTAATTACTGTTCTTACTTGGCAGGTTTGAGATTCTGGAGGAGAACAGACTGTTGCAGTTGGACCCTGCTGTGCAAGGGGTGTTTGGAGGACCTTATCCCATCGGCATTGACCCGGTATGAATCACCACCACCACCAACACCACCAGCTGCAGCAGTGGCCTCTTTCTGGTCTTCTTTCAGCTAAAACTGTTTTTTCTTCATCTCACCTATCACAGATCTGGAACATGGCCACCAACAAGCTGACCTTTCTCAACTCTTATAAGATGAAGATGTCTGTAATCCTGGGAGTTACTCAGATGCTTTTTGGAGTCACGCTTAGCCTCTTTAATCACATGTATGTTCACATTTCTTCTTCTTTTCCATGCTGTAAATGAAATTCGATCCCATACATGTTACGTTTTACCCAAAGTGAGTGGATTAGCCAAGGCCTGTTTGATGTTTGCATTATTGTTTTTGTGCTCATGCTACAAGGCTAATGTAGCTAGGAGGTAAGTGGAGATGATAACTGTGAATTTAGCATTGTGCAAACAGCATGCAAAAATCTTCACACTAGTGGCCAACAGTGCTTAAACAGACATTTGTGTTGTGTTTATACACTGTTAAATATGAAAATGGACAAAATTATGAGCCAACAAAATAGTACTAATAATAATAATGATGATGATGATGATAATGCTATACTAATAATGATAATAGTAATAATGCCAGTGTTACAATAATAATGCTAATAGTAATTGTCATGTTATAATAATAATAATAATAATAATCATAATGATGACTGTTATAATAGTAATAATTATAATAATAATGATGACAGTGTTATAATAATAATAATAATAATAATAATAATAATAATAATAATTAGTGTTATAATAATTACAAAAATAACATATTATAATTATAATAACAATAGCCATGATAATTAATATGATGATAATAATAATGATAATATTGTTATAATAATGATGATAATGACAATAACGATGATCATAATCATACTACTATACTAATAATGATGATGATGGTGATAATGATGGCAACTGTAATGATACTACTACTACTCCTAATAATTTTAATAATGTTAATGATGATTATGGTAATAATAATATAATACTGGCTAATAAAATCCATCTTGTGGGATTCACCGCCTTTCTGAATCCACACACTTCAGTATGAAAGCTTCCTGCTCAGGTTAAAGGCGTGTGAATGTGTGAATGTATAATCATGCAGACTGCACAGTGCTTTAGTACTAGTTGGCCTAGACGTAGAACCATAACCGTCTCCAGCCATGGATGTAACAAGCTGGAGCAAAACAGGGCATTAAATAATAGATAGATCAATAGACAGGTAGACAGACAAATAGGAAAAAAAGTGTCACTAATTTATTAGGGACATTAGCTTTGTCTGTCCAGTGCATAACTACAGAAGCAATCAGAGACACCACAGGTAACTTGGGGGTAACTTGGGCTAATTGTAATGATTTACCTGAATGTGTGTAGCTACTTCAAGAAGCCTCTGAACATCTGGCTGGGCTTCATCCCCGAGATCATCTTCATGAGCAGCCTGTTCGGTTACCTGGTGCTGCTCGTCTTCTACAAGTGGACCGCATATGACGCTTCAACCTCCAAGGAAGCTCCCAGCCTGCTCATAGCCTTCATCAACATGTTCCTGTTCAACTATAACGACCCTACTAACAAGCCACTGTACAGGGGACAGGTAACACACACACACACACACACACACACACACACACACACACTCGCACACAGTGTCAATGTCTGTCACTTTTCTCACTTTCTGTCTGCCTCTGTTTCATTCTCTGTCATTCTGTCTCTTGCCTGTCTCCATCTCATCCTTTCTTTCCATAGGTCTCTCACTCCTCCTCTCTCACATGCTAACTTTCTGTCACACTCTTTCATTCAGTCTCTGTTTCATTCTCAGTCAATCTTTCAGTCACTGTTCTGATCTCACTGCCGCTAACTTTCTGTCTTTCTCATTCTCTCAGTTTCTATCTGTCTCTCTCTCTCTCTCTCTTTCTTTCTCTCGTTCACTCTCTTTTTCTTTCCACCCGCTCCTTTTCTTTCTGTCTCACTCTCTCTTTTTTCATTTTTCTTTCTTTGTCTTTTGCTGTGTCACATTTTTACTGTCACACTTTCTTGGAATCAGTCCCCCTCTCTCTCTCCTTCTATGTTAGCTCTCGCTCTCTCTCTCTCTCTCTCTCTCGCTTTTTCTCTCTCATCTATATTCCTCATTGTTTCTCATTTTCTCTCCCTCTCTCTTTGTATCTCTTTTACATTCTGTCTCTAAATCATTAACTCTTGCTTTCTCACAGAAGACAGACAGAAAGAAAAATAACTATGTATTTGTCTCTCTTTTTCTCCCCCTGTGTGTGTGTGTGTGTGTGTGTGTGTGTGTGTGTGTGTAGATGGGGATCCAGTGCCTGTTAGTGGTCATCGCTCTTCTATGCGTGCCCTGTATGCTCATAGTAAAGACGCTGGTTCTACACAGACAATACCTGTGGAGAAAGCACCTCGTAAGTCCTCACTTACAAGAACACTCTTAACTGTCAGTTACTCGTTCACATCCTTTCACACGCAGCAACATGTGTCCTGCGGTGTCCTCTGTCCCCAGGGCTCTCAGAACTTTGGCGGGATCCGGGTGGGCAACGGCCCTACAGACGACGAAGCAGAAATCATCCAGCATGATCAGCTTTCCCAGCATTTAGAGGAAGAGCCAGAGGTGAGAGACTTACACTTAAACACACTCATACTGTTTTAGCTGGGGGTTTTTTTGTCCTGTTTCCTTCTTTTTTTTCTAATTCTGTCTTTCACTTCCTTTCATTCAGTCTGATTCACTATTAATTTTTTTGTATATCTTTTATCCTGTCTCACATTTCTCCATCTTGTTTTTCTGTATCTCTCTGTCTCCGTCATTTGTTCTATCTGTCTATCTTTATCTCGGTCTGTCTCTCTTACTGCCTTATGAACATGTTTTTTTTTTTTTTTTTTTCAACCAAGTAGATGATAAGTAATAGAGATGGAAGGATCGATCAGCTATTTTCAACCCAAACCTGATCGGCGATCGGACGATATTGCTCTGATATCTCCTGAGAGTGGATCAGTGTTGTAAATAGATAACTTATATTTCAGGAAGTAAGGATTTCTGCAGTCCTGCACAAACTCCATTACCTGTATTTCCATCTAGCGTTTCATCTAGGAAAGGAAGCCCTGCAGAAACCCCCTCGCAGGTCCTGGTAGTTTTAAAATACAGACCCTTAAACTTTTGACTATGGGATTAAGACGACAAGCCTCGTGCACGGCTAAAGAAAGCCCAAATTGTATTCGGATGTGTAGTTAACAAAAAAACAAACAAACAAAAACAATGGCATCCTTTTTATTTATATATATATATATATATATTAATCGCGATTAATCTCAGAAT
>JAOVVF010000025.1:22549570-22566409 GCA_028565595.1 Duopalatinus emarginatus
ATGGCTGCTGGGTAGTGCGCCAACATGACATTCAAGGAAGTATGAGCTATAACATTAAAACCACAAAACTAACAAGTGAATTGAGTTGATTATCTCATTACAGTGGCACTTGTCAGTCTGATGCATTATATGAGGCATCAGTCAGTTAATGAAGTTGATGTGTTGGAAGCAGAAAAAATGGGCAACAATCTAATTATAACAGTTAGCCAACTGGGTCAGTGCGTCTCTAGGTCTCATAGGTCTTGTGGGGTCCTTGTATGCAGTGGTTAGTACGTACCAGGAAGGACAAGTTGCAAGCTGGTGACCGGTCATGGACGCCCCCAAGGCTCACTGACATGCAGGGAGGGTGCGAAGACTAGCGTGTCTGGTCTGATCCTACTGAAGATCCACAGAGAGATGTGTTGCTAATGGGGCTACAGATACCGTTGCAGAGTCTGTGCCTCGATGGTGGTGTTAATGTTATGGCTGATCAGTGTGTGTCCTGTGTAAGGATGAAGTAATGGGGAAAAAAAATTAATAATACTAAATTCAGTTTTATTAACTTGTGAGAATAACTGTGTGTCTCCCTCTATTGGTGAACCTGTGTTTAATTAAATGGCATTTGTGTATGTGTGTGTGTGTGTCTAGGGTGGAGTTTCAGAATAAGTTCTACTCCGGACAGGGCTTCAAGTTCATGCCGTTTACCTTCGACAGCATCCTGGAAGGAAAGTTTGAAGACTGAACAGCCTCCATCTTCTCAGCCTTCCTCCACCATCAACGCCCCTCTAATCCACCAGTAAATGCGCCAGTCAGAGTAGCAGTAATGTGAGGAAGAGATACGAGCTCCATCATTTATAGGCGTATCAGGTGAAGAATAATCACGCGACGGGCTCCGTGCTCTCGTCTTTCATTTAATTCTGCTGTCATATTTAAAATCCGTAATTTATAATTTGTTTGTATAACGTCATCATAAATAAGCTAATTTCTGTGTTCAGGCAGGAAATGAGGAATATTGAAGTGCGACGTATGAAGTGGATGCGTGAAGTCTTATATGCAGTACACTGTATTGAGTCGTGTGAATTTCTGGCCTCGGTCCGATTTCACGACCATGTTTCTCTCTAGGCATTATTGTGTTTATTGTGGACTTCCTTATCTCTTTGGGTTGTAACAGGCAGTTCTGAAGCAGTCACGCCTCCTCCTTTTTCCTCTCTGTCTTTCACTCGGAGGGACTCGTGAAAGCTGTGCAAAGGGAAGCACTCTCCAAATCCTCTTTTATTATTTCCCCAGCAAATGTATTTACTGTTTCTGTTTACATCTATTTAAATATATGTTTTATGTATTGAGCATTTTTTGTGATTATTTTCCGCCTTCTTTCGTGCATATCTGAGCTTGGTAATACACGTGTATATCATAAAGGTGGTTCTGTGGGCTGTTAGTGATTGAGTGGTTGAATATCAGGAAACTTATCAGGAAATACTTTAGGTTATCTGACTGTCCCACGAATACATAGTCGCTGTTTAACCCTGTTTTTTTTTTTTCGGGGGGGTTTGCTTTGCAGTTATAGATCTTGATTATCGACACTCGCAGTAAGCAACAGAAATCACTTCCAATAAGTTTAAAATCATCTTATAGTGTCTCATGTCTCATTTTTCTGTCTTTCTGTTTGTTTCTGTGACAAACCAAGTGGCTCTCGCTAAAACAATTTGCACTCGCTAAAGCATTTTACGAAAGCTAAAAAACATGGATGTTGTGTTTGTTTGTCAATAAAAGGCGAGGCTGGGAAATTCTGAAGTTCTGTTCTAGCTTTTTTATTATTTTTTTCTCTGTGATGGATATAAAAAAGTAACTGAAGTGATTGACCTACTGTGCTTGTGCTACAACACCACATTGTGAACGCGCACACTTTAGTTTACTTTCACTTTCCCTTGCACAATCACCTTGCAATTAGCAACTAAAGTCATGTCTTGTCAGAACTTCAAGTCACAGGACCGGTTCCCTAAACTCCAGCCACAGCTGCCTGTATGTGAAATGAGACCCCATGAACGCAGTCCCCTTACATTAAAAATACGCAGCCGAGTTTGCTTAAATTGTGGAACTTGCAAAGGGTCAACACAGCCTGAGTCCAATTGCTGATCATCACTTTGGGCAAACCACATTGACAGTCATGGTGTTATGGTGTCATGCCAGTTGAGACAAAGGTCAGCTAAGGAATAAAAAGCAATGGGAATCCAAAATGGATTAATTTCTTATAAAAGCCTATAAAATGTCCTATAAATCCTACTAAAAGTAAAATTTTCATCAATTTACAAAACGGCTGTGTACGTTTTATCCATTTAGTGTTATATTTAATGTTCTTTCCCTTGATTTGTCTTTGGAGTTTAGACATAATACACATTTGTTACTGAAAAAAATCTCTGACACTGGAGACTCCTTCCAAAAATAAAAGTAATTTAAAATGTACTAAATAAAACTTCCTTTACAGAAAACTATATATAGAACAATGACAGTTACTAGAAGCAGTGCATAAATAATATAGACCTGTGATTTTCCTTGCACTGCTGTTCGAGTTACTGTTATAATTATTATTTTTTTAAAGTAAACTTTCTGACCAATCAGATTGGAGAATTTAACAGTGCTTTGGTGTAATGGCTAATGACCAGTGGGTATTTTTTCCTTTAAGCAGAAATTTTCTGACAGGTCCATTTGCTGGCAAAAGCTATGTTAGAAGTGTGTGTTAAGCATGTGAGTATGTGTTTGTTTCTCCCTTTTTGCCAGGCACCGGAAGAACAGGGTCTAGCTGGAGATGGTCAGTGTGGGTGTGACCTTCCAGTAAATTACAGTGTTAGGAGGAGGGGCATCGGAGTGAAAGGGAAGCGTTTGACAGGAGGGCTCCACAACAAGCCGTGGCATTTGAGCTCAGTGCTAAAAGAGACTGCACCCGCTGGCTGGCCAACGTCCCGGCACAGGATTCGCCCGGTTAGAGGGGGGGTTGGAAATGAGCGAGGGATCTTCTGAAAGGTAGAACGTTCTATATTGATGTGTAGAAGGAAGACAGGGTTTGTTGGGGAAAAGGCAGCAGGAGTTTGAAAGAAAGTCCAAGTACAAGGATTCACTCTGCTACCCAGGTGTCTGCTGTCGTTGGGCTTTTTTTAGGGCTTTATTTTTACCACCCGGACTGCATTTCTACACCCCGGCCCAGTGACTTGTATCTACTAGTACGCTAGTGTGTTAAGATCTTTCGTGGGTTGGTGTTTTTTGTTAGTGTGGACATGGCCATGGCAGAAACGAACCTCAAACTGGACCACGTGGCTCTTAGTGAAATCTCTGACGACGACGAGGTGGTTCTGGTCACGGCGGCGGCCAAACCTTCGTTAACTACTCCAGCCTCCAACCGCAAACATATAGACGACGAGGATTCGGACGACGATGACGAAGAAGAGGAACCGTCCAAAAAAGTGGATCTGAAGCTGGGACTGGACAACAGTGACTCCCAGAAGACAGAGGCTCAAGCTACGGGCATGATGGTCCTGGCTCTGTTGGACAAGATCATCGGCGTAGTGGATCAGATCCAGCTGACGCAGAACGGCCTGGAGTCGCGGCAGGAGGGCATGGAGAAGAGCATGACCAGCATCCAGAGCGAGATGAGCAAGCTAGCCAAGAGCCAGGGCGGCACAGCCGGCACGGTCACCAAGCTGCTGGAGAAGGTGCGCAAGGTGAACGTCAATGTGAAGAGCGTACGAGCCGAGCTGGAGAGGCAAGCGGGACAGATCAAGAAGCTGGAAAACAACGAGCATGAGCTGCTGAAGAGGAAGAATTTCAAAGTGCTCATCTACCAGGTAAGCAAGGGAGGAGGCCGAGATTGACTAGTAATGCCTTATATGACATTCTTATGGATATAGTGTGGAAGATAACATCCCATTAGACAGAAATGTTAGGAGTAACCAAAGTCGAAACATAATAAATGGGGAGGAGGAGGGGGGGTGTTTGTGTGTATGTGATATTTCCAAAGTCTCTTTAAAGCACACGGGGATTCCTGTGAAGGGTTTGGCCTTGCATTCCACATTCGCCATCAGAAAGTCTCAGCACTGTGCCAGAAAATATTCCAAGCGTTTGAACTGGCAGCTCCAGAGACATAACCGAAGTTGGTTCACGTTAAGGTGTAAAGAGAAGCACAGGGCAGATTCCACACTTACACGATCAGTTAAGTCTCATACATTCACAACTGTAGGTAACTTATAGGTCACATGAGACTGATGGAGAACTTTCTATATGCAACTGTTCTGTACTTTGGAATAGTTACGATTTTATTCAGCTGGCCATGAAACAGTAAATCTGGAACCAAGAACTAATTTATCTGAATGACTTCGTAGCATCTAATTTTTTTCTGTGCTGGCAAATCCATTGGAAGCTGTTTACTAAAGCCTTATTTATTATTTTGATAGATTTATTATTTAATTACATGCTGCAAGAAAACTCTTCGTGTTGGGCGTTATTAAAAGGAAATAAAACATAATATAAAGGTTTTTTTAATGCATCAATAGTATTAGAATTAATTCAGTTAGCCCTGAGATTAGAATGGATTTTGCTTGTCAAATTATACAAATTAAAAATTTAAATATAAATTCAAATATAAAATGTATATTATTATTATTATTATTATTATTATTATTATTATTATTATACATTTCTGGCATTTCAATTTTTTTTTTTTTTTTTTTTTAACAGTCTTAAAACAGCCTAAGAGGAAAAAACAGCCATCTGAATATGACTCAAAACTATACATAAATAATGATCACAGCTGTTATATTAAGTGTCTTTTGGTGTGTTTAAATATTTATATGAGTTTTTCACTGAAAAATTTTATTGCTTCTAAGAAGATAATTCGTGGCTCTGCATAAATAAAAGTGCATTACTGGAGAGGACTCACTAAACTGAATATAATAATAATAATAATAATAATAATAATAATAATAAATTGTGATTCAAATGAAAATAAACTTGGGACATGAATTACTGGGCCAAAGTCTTAGACACATGCAATGAAATGCTGTTAAGCAACTTAAAAAACTAATGAACTTAAATCTTTACTTTAAATAGAAATACTTACGACCTGCAGTAAACAGAAATAAAGAAAGTTAATAATACGTGTGACGACCCTATTTTAAAAAATATTACTCCCAGGTACAATTTGTACAGTTTTATAAGGAAATCAGATGATTAGTTTTACTGAGCGTCTTCAAGTCTGCCACTGTGCTTCTGGAGGTTTTGATTGTCACACTTGCTTCATATTTTTTGTGCGCAAAACCCAGGAGCCTTCATTTAATTTCTTTAAATGTGGTCTCTTATAGAATACTTTGCTTTCTTTAATGACAAACATTTTTCTGTAACATTATTTGTAGTGATGTTTGGAAATTGAAAATGTTTTTGAATCAAAAATGCAGAATTTGTAAGATAAATATCTATGACAAAATTTTTACTAAACAAAAAATTAGGTGCCTAAGACTTCTACTCAGTAGTATATTTCCAATTTTATTAATTTAAATGTTAATTAATTATGCCTCATCACTCAGACATTACATTCTCTGACTATGTAATATTGATAGGTCAGACTGTCACAGCGCACTTTTCTGAGATATTGTGGGCATCTTCAGTATTTTTATAACAGTTACAAACTCTGACTGGAAGAATCTGACTAACATTTTCTGGGAAAAACATTATTTTAATAATATTTAAAATTGTAAAATATATTTGCTTATTATTATAGTATATTTAACGTTTTAAAATATTTAAATGTTGCCGTTGCAGGAATTTATTGGTAAATAATTTATTTTGTAGGTGTTTTTATAAAATGTAATGTAACTTTATAAAAATGTAAAACAAAAATTTTACACAATGTTTACATATTTTGTATCATTATCAACGTTTTCACGTATTTCAATTATCATGATTTATGAACTATTTAAGTACACTACAAACTCCTGCACACTCTTCCACACTCATCCATAGTGATACATTCTCTCTCCCGCTCTTTCTCTCTCTCATGCAATCACAATCATTCACTATCTCGTTCGCTCCATCTTTAGCACGCGACAGTACGAGGATGTGTGCGAGTGCTCTTTGGCAGATACTTGGCTCGGGTAGGACGGTGTAGGATGAAGACACTTCTATTTTATCTGCCATATATCGTGTTGGAAAGGCAGAATCCAGCAGCCATAAGAATTTAGATTTGCTGATTATAGCATGCAAGTGTAACCATAACCACAGCATGAATAAATCATCACTGTAAACCTTTTCACATCATATCGGCTATTTATAAGACATGTTTTGAGTGAGATCGGAATGTCCTAAAATATTTATTTTCCCTAGATACGCATTGGCCAGGATTTTATTGTTGACAAAATGACTGTTTTCGACTTTCATGTATAGACACACACACACAAACACAGTGTGCTTTACCTTGTATTTAGGGTTGTGACACATCTGGGTCTGTATTAATTAAACACAATTTTTTACCACCTTGTCCCAGGAACAACAGGCTTGGTTCAGAAAAATATGTTTTTTATTTGAACGAAAATGTTCACAATCAGGGAACTGTTTGGACTCTTAATCTGCTAAAGCCGCAGAGGTAAAATATGTAGAGACCATGCAGTGGAAAATCTGTGCTTGTGAGGACTGATAGTCTGGTAGCTCCACATATTATTATATGTTATATGACTGTTAAAAGGGGAAGATCCTTGAGGAAACTGTGGAGGAACCTCTTAAGGTGCTTTAAAGAACCTTCTAAGTTCTATCCAAACAAAGATCCTATAGGAACCTTAATCCTAATGGGTTCTTTGAGGAACCAGATTTTGCACTGAGAAATCCCAAAAGTTCTTCCAGGCACTTCTGTGAGCACTGAGGAATAATTGAGTTCTTTGAGGACACCCTAGGTTTTTGGAGTAACCTATGATGTTCTTCAAGGAACTACAAATATTTACAATGTAGTTACATGATCACGTTAATAGTTAAAAGGAGCTCCATAATCGCTATCAAACAGCACCAGACGCTTGGGAAAATGGTCATTTTAGCCAACTTTGGAGCTCTTTTTCTTTTCTAGAAATCAGACCATTAAGTCCCCAGTTCAGTGTTTATTCAGTTCACAATGCTTGATGGAAATTTATAAATGTATTTTTGTTTTTTGTAAAGACATAGTGCACCTGAAGAATATTTTGTTTGAATGTTATACCTACTATAAAAATACTGGATTTTGAAATATATGTTTAACATCCTTTAAGAACAACTTAGACAGGCACTTACACATAAAAATAAAATCTTAAAAATCTTTATTAGGAGACTTCTCCAACCTTTTAGGAAGGAGTCTCCGGTATCAGTGCTTTGTAACAGGGTCAAAGCTGTACATTTTCCAACGTGAGAAAATCTGTGGTTGATTATTATCCTATAACTGCACACCCTGTCATCCTTTATGCCCTAATTATTACTCCTCAACGTGATTCATCCTGAGTCACTAATCTTCATTAAATAAGCTTGACTCGTTTTCTTTATAGAGAAGCACATTCCTTGTTTCCTTGATGAACATCCCAGTCTCAAGCCGAGGATAATGATGTCTTTAATACGAGGGCAGACAGACGTCGGGTCCTTTGGAGTCAGATGAATTGATGTGTATCTCTGACATGCAGTAATACCGGGTGTCATATTAGCGTGTTGGATTGCAGGTGTTTGTAAAGCAAGCTGAAATCAGGTCGAATAAAGTGGCGTGTGGCGTTCAGGCTGAAAGTGTCCCCCAGAAACGGCCCTCCCTATACTTCTCTCCACTCATGGACAAGCTAAATATAGTTCAGAATGCGGTAATGTCTGCAATGCTGGTTAATGATGGTAGTGCCAAAGACAGTGAAACAGAGTAGTCCCAATAAGGCTGGTGGAACTTTGAACAGAGATTTGAAGATTCTTATACTTAAATTTTCCTTTTAAAACTTCAGAGTGGGAGCCGGGGGGAAAAAAAATCAGTTCCAGAGTCCAGGTTTTTAAATACACATCCAGCTAAAAGGGCTCTGTCGGCGTGACTCAGATTTTTTTTGTACAGAGAATGAAATGTTTTGTTCAGAGCAGCATGTTCTATTATGTAGTAGTTGTTTGTTCAGGACTTTAAAATCTCCTTTTTTGTCCTGTAACAGACTGTATCCTCTGAGAAAGCCTTGCACTTTAGAGTGGTGAAAGTGCTGGGACATTATATTTGAGTGAAATTACAGATAATGGTGAAAGTGGAAGAAGTATCCAGCCAAAGAAAGGTTGTTTAAGTTAAAATTAAAAACGTTTCTAGTTTCAATTTAATAAAACTATGAGCAAATACACTATTACGCCGTAAAACATCAAGTTTGTTGGTCCATGTTCATGTCCAACAGCACAAAATAGTTTGCTAATGAATGCATTAAAAGTAAAATATCCTTTATTTTTAACCAACGTTGACCATTGGCTAAAATTTGACTTGCCAATTATAGTAGCTACTCCAATAGATGCTACTTTATTAGCATGCTACTGAATTAGTAAACAAGACCAACTGAATTAGTTCATCATTTACAAACTCAATGGGCACATCCCTGCATCGAAATTACATAATGTCCTTTCCTCAGAATAAACCTGAAAAGATAGAAAGATAACTGTGAAGAAAGTAAAAAGTACAGAAGACATGCTTTCCTACCTAGTTAATGCCTATGTGCCATAAGTAAGCAGAATTATTTAGTTTTAAAAATTACATACATGATTTACTTCTTGTGCACATTTTCCTTGACATAAGCAAAGCAGAAAGAAAATTATTAAATTATTAAAAGAAAATTATGAAAGATTTATTTAGTCAGTTAGTGAAACCTCTCATTTCAGCATGTTTTTTTTTTATTTTTAGATTTTAAATTAGAACTAGAAAGTGCTGATCCTGCAGAAACTGTGAGCATGTTACAGTGTATAGACTCATGCATCATAATGGTATTCATGCCTGCGAGTAAGTATACAGTGGTTTCATTAATAAAAAAAAATATCTGAATTATGATAGTTTAAAAACACATGAACTTTAGAAAAAGTTTAAATCTCATGGCCTCAAATTAACTTTGAAGTGAATGGGGCAGTTTACTGTGTCTAGTGTCAAACAAATGCTCATTACTAGAAATATATGAGGTTTCAGAATAGGGAGGGGTATCTTTACCAAATTTAGTTACTGAATGAAAGTATAAGGATCTTAAACAAAAGTAAATCCAGGTGAATCTCACTCAGTGCTAGAGTTGAGTTTGACTTCGCCCACTGTAGCTGCTGCCCCTAAAAATGAATACAATTTGAGTAAAATTGAAAGAGTGATAGAAAAAAAAGATTAAAGTGTAATCTGGCTGTGATTTGTGGTAACAGGTCTGGTGTACCTGCATCTAAACTTGCCGTTTTTTTGTGGTTGTAGCTCATCATTTAACCGAATTACAGCAGTTTAGAAAAAAAAAATCCCAGTTAAGCGTATGGGAACCTGTTTTCTGAGAAAAAAAAATGAGTATAGAGGAAGAAAGGATTAACTGTATACCAGCAGACTTTTTCCTGAGTATGATGCCAGATATTTTAGCATGTGTCCCAAGTCCATTTATTAAAAATTGGTTGGTGTGGTACAGTGGTAACATCATTGGGTTCCCATGTGAGAGACCGGGGTTCGATTCCCGATCTGGGCAGCCAGTCTGTGCTACACCAATAAGGGTCCTTGGGCAAGACTCCTAACACTACGTTGGCCCACCTGTAATACCAATAACCTTGTAAGTCGCTCTGGATAAGAGCGTCTGCCAAATGCCGTAAATGTAAAAACTGTAGGGGAAGATATGTACAAAAAAATCAGGTGGAATAAGAAAAGTCTGTTTAGCTAAAGTATTGTAAATTATTAGAAATTAGTAAAAGTGGAAAGTTTTGACTTAAATTAACTTTTATTGTTTTTTTTTCGTTTTTTTTCCCACAAGCATATTGAAGCCTTTTAATGAGGTAGGGCCCTGTAGAGGCATTCATCCTCAATTTCACCAGGGCAGTCTTATTCCACTGAACATAGATGTTGTGAATGTATAGTACATGACAAATTGACATGACTATTGATTGTTTTTACATTGATGAACTTGATTAGTTGCTTTAACTTCAAGTGTAATGTGTTTAAGAACCCTGAAATAAAGTACAGACGTTGCTCAATGTGCACCGGATCTGCTATTTATTTATTTAATTATTTATTGATTTTTGTTGATCCAGCACCTTTTCTTATGAAATGAAATAAAATTAAAATTAAATAAAAGAATAAAAAATAAAAAAATAAAATAAAATAAGTAATTTGATTATTATTATATGATATTATATTATACTTTTTTTTTTTAATTGGTTTATTTTGTAGATGGTAACTGCAGTCCTTCCTAATCCTAGTTTAATCAGTCATGTTTTGTGTGCTGTAGCCAGTGGTGAGGTTTGGAAATGGAAGAAAAAGACATCTGACTTTGTTGTCTTTGCTTACAAACGTAAGTGAAACTGAGTGAGCCAGGTTTCTTCCAAATAAACTTGATTTGCCACACTTCCACACTATCATCGCTTGTATTTCAGAAACTTGTTGGCCCACCACTCACAACATTCATTCCTCTGTTGCATGTGCGCGCTATGATTGCTAAAGGACACTGAACTACCACAGACTAGCAGTATTACTGTATTAGCTGGGGCACTGTCACGTCTATACATTCCCAGACCTTTTCCCTCGCTGCGCACTTGCTAGATCACCTCATCTTCGGTGTTGAGTTACCTCATGTTTTACAAAGTAAGCACTGAGTACAGCGTAAGAGTAACTGGCTGAAAGATAGATGAAGAGACCTTCGAGATTGTAACAAACACTCTTCGGGTCTAAATAAAACCCAAGGAAGTTGTGGCAGGTGTAGAACACGAATGCAAATGTGCAGGTCCATACAGGATGGCAGATTGAGACTGTCCGTACAGCTGCAGTTGCGTGTGTGTTTGTGCGAGCTTCATTTCAGAGCCCTGAGCTGGAATGTCCACTGAGGCTACACTTTACACTATTGGCATTTAAGCCGTATCCAGTTGCAGACATCGGGTCCGCGTAAATTATCCGTGTAAAATCGGCCCTCCGCTGGGTGACCGGGCACTCTCTATCGAGACCGATCGAAAGAGAGTGTCCTGAGAAAGTTGCACCAAGTCTCCACCATGAGGAAATGTAACAAGCAGCAACGTTTCAGACAGCGTTCATTATTTGGCTGAAATTAGAGCTCTGACATTTAAATTATAGTACCTCAGAGGTTCATCTTGCGAAATCACGTTCATGGGAGGGAGTCAATGTGTGAAGAAATCTCCGTTATAATGAATAGAATATGAATAAAGTAAAAAATGTCCACCATGCATCCACACCCTTCCTCTGATGAACCACAGCGTTAACTAGCAGACTAGCAAATCAGAACTGGACATATGACAACTGAACCAAATTACACGATATGCTTCAGTGATGAAACACTATTCTGGCAACTCCACAAGTTGTTAACTGGCACTGGACAGACCACCGGTCTATTTTTACAACGGTAGCTGTCTAACTATGACTGAATCTAAAACGGTTCACTGCTCCCCATAAAGAGCATTATACGTGGCATAGGACGTCTGTTACACCCTATATATATATACACCAATCAGCCATAACATTAAAACCGCCAAGGCATGGGCCTCTGTGGGACCAAGATGTTAGCAACAGATCCTTTTGTGGATCTTTTGTGGCATCAGACCTGACAGAATAGACCTAACCCACGACCATGTACATTAGTAAGCTTTGGACGTCCCCAGTTCACCAGTTGTCCTTTGTTGGACCATTTTTGGTAGTAGGTATTAATCACGATATACTAGGAACAGCCCACAAAGACATGCTGATTTGGAGATGCCCTGACTTAGCCATCTAGACATTGCAGTTTTTCATGCTTCCGACATATGGAGTTTGAGAACTGACTGTTCAGTTGCTGCTTAATATAGTGGCTTTAATGTTATGGCCGATCGGTGTATATTAGCCGATATATCAAACAGCAAACCATTTTCAATGGGCCGCTACTTTTATGGCGTTTTGTTTGTGCTCGGTTTGCATCATCGGTTGCTAGGTAACTTGATTTCCTTCCATCGTGTCCGATTTCAGGTGTGAGGTTTGTACAGCCTACAGGATGTGATGCCATTATGTGTGGCGGTTCGCTGGAGATTGTGAGAGATTAGCTTGTCCTGTTTTGACTCTATTTCACAGGTGATCTACTTTCAGGTCCCGGAATAGCTGCATTCTTTCACATCGCTTGCCGCAGGACGCTTTATAATTAAACCTGTATCAGGGGACCTACTCGATATTATAAACACAGACCAGAGGACCTACATGTAACAGGGTTTGGAGACTGTTAGAGTTTTAATGTAAAGTGTATCTAAAGCTAAAACGATGGCCAAAATGTCTCAAACATAATGGAAAGCAAAAGCAGAAACATGAGCTAGAGTCAAATCCTAGGATTTCCAAAAGCATAACCATGGCTTGGCACTTGGTAGCGTGGCTAGTACACACTAATACTCTGCAGGGAGCAGAACAAAACACACGGCTTAATGACATGAACTGAAACAGGGCTTAGCTAAACACAGGTGAACATAATCTCATTTCCTGGACTTGTCGTTAGGAAACCTGTCTAGAGATCGGAAGGTCCCCGGGTTCAATCCCCGCAATGGACAAGACACGACTGCGTCTTGGGCGCCATGGTTTGGGGCTGCCCCCCACTCCGGGCAAGAGGGTTTACTGCCCCTCTTCACATTAATCTGTGTGCAAGCACAGTAGACAAATAGTTCACTTTCACTTGAAAACGTCAATGAGCAGGGTGCAATAGACATCTTGGATCTATGGACCCCTGTTACATCTACAAACGTCTCCGACAGGTCAACACTGTGTCCTTTCTGATGAGTTTTACTCGTTCATGTCCTGCATTCATTCTAATAGGTTTGGTCTCTTACAGCAAAATGCCAAATTATGGTTAGATTAACATTTAGACTGGTGTGCACTTCAGTGTACATCTTTTACTTTCTTGCAGGATAAAGACACCATACAGCATAAAGAAAACACCCAGGTCACATGGTCAACTTTAAATTGCTTAATATTGGCCTTATATTGCATTACATGAGGTGCTAAAGCTTGTAGTGCACCTATGTAGGGAGCAGGAATCCATTTGATTTTACTAATAAATCTAATCTAAAGATCACCACTATCAGGAACTTGGTGGCATCAAGCTAATATTTCTTATATATATTACAAATGATTTCACAAAGATTTTTGTCTACGTTTAGATATTGTCTACGTTTCGAGCCTCTGTCATGAAACCTTGTTTAGTTTGTGGTTCTCACAGCTGTAATAGAAAATAGGTAGGTCGTGCTTTCTGAGATGCTTTTTTTGCTCACTGTGGTTGTACAGACCACAGACTTCACTATCAAGATCTTGACACCTATATATATATATTGCAAAAAAACATGGCCTGTATGTGTTGCCGTACGTGAAAACCTGTCCCGTCCCAGTTGTCTTTTGCTTCGCGCTATACTCAGGTGCTACACCCAAGAAAATCAAAATAGCCGGGACCACGAGCCATTCCCAGGTCTTCATTCATCAATTTTTATTCTCGTTAATCTTTTTTCCATTTACTCCTCCATTCACTGGTGTCTCATTCACCAAGCCAGTCCCCAGCGCTCTCTGCTTCATTAGCACCAGCCCCCGTGTCGCTAATACTGTCATACAATACGATCAGATGATGTGACAGCTTGTTGGAACAGTCGCAGTGAATGAGGCGATGCTCTGTAACGTTGGCCTAGGAGCACACGACCACGTCCGGCTTCCAAAGTTCTCGTACGCACAGGACAAATACGCTGAGATGATCTAATTTCATTCACCTAACGGTACTGATATGGAAACGAAAGGCTGTTTTGAGAAGAGCTGACTGAAGCAATGACGAACTGTGCCTCAGCAGAAACCAGACGTTAGCAGGTGTTAGACAGGATGAAACATGGGGACCACAACGATTGACAATAAAGATGTGACTTGAGTCATATCTGTGCGGAAAAAAACCCAAAACAAAACAGAAAGCAAACAACTAAGGCTAGGTTGAATCTGTTTAAAGATTCTGCTGAGTTTCCGATCACCTAGACTTAAAAATACAACCACTTGTCAACCCCAAACTCGGACGAATGTTCCTCTAACCATAATCTGGCATCTCTAGATGCATGTGGTGGCACATCGACCTGCCTGAAGAGGTCAAACCCATCAGAATAAATGCAGGACCAGGGGTCCCATGTAGTTTTATGTGCTCGCGTGTGAACTGCTGGTTAACTTTTTTTTGACGCGCTCTGGGACGTGCCTGTCCCAATAATAGATAGTTGTCCTCATACCACTGCTCGGCCTCCAGGGAACTCTGTGCACCCTATGACCTTACCTATAATGCTTCATTCTCCACTTACTATCTATTGCTCTACCGCTTGTTCTCTGTACTCTATAATACAGCAACTGGTCCCTTGGCCACCTTTAAAGCTAGGCTAGAAAACCAGTAGGAGTAAACTAGATATTCAGAATATTATTATGTTTATTTATTATTATCTAAGCTGCTTATCCTGTTATTGGGTTGTGGGTGGTGCTGGAGTTTATCGACCAGTGCTGATTGGGCAGTAGGCAGTCCATTGTATAAGCCAGTTCAACAAAACACAAGAGCATGCACAACCTGAGTACTTCTGGAGGACACGTCTATCAGAGAGAGTTTTGGGAACCGCAACACATCGTTATCGCTAACCATATCCAACTATGTCAGGCCTCATTCACATCTAAGCAGTGCAAGCTATCGTAGGTGTAGGTGGACCTGGAACTCTTGGCTGCACTTTATCCGTTGTTCATATGCAACTAGCTCACTAGCTCTAGCAGTCTGTTAAAAAAAAAAAGTGGTAGTAAACTGGCAGGCAAGCCATAGAATTAAATGAATGGCTTTTTAAAGACCTGCGATTATCACAAATATATATTTTTAACGTTTTATTGTCAGAGCATTTGATTGATTGATTGCTGTAAAAAGAATTTCGAAAAGTCTAACAAATAATCTGTTAAAATAAGAATAATAATAAACCGCCTAACCTAGCTTTAAGGAAGATAAACTTGTGAAAAGCCTGTGTCGGGTTGCCTTTATAAAACTGTCTGAAGTGGTAGTGTCAAAATGGCAGCCAGGTCCAATTACAATACCGAAGGCTTAATATAGCACCCAGAGGGAGGTGCAGCCAGTGACTGACTTGGCACGAGGGCTAATATTGCTGTCTGCTCTAGATTTTTGAGGCACTTTGATTTCTGTGCGTGAAAAATGCGGAATTTGTGGGAGGATTTCCGTTGCTGGCTTCCCCACATTCTGTACAGTTGTACAGTTTCAAAGTTTAGGAACCTGTGTTAGGGTTTTCTAGATTTCTGCCTAAAACCTCATCAGACTGTCACCCAAGTCATAAAAGTAGATAACGAGAATCAAATCAAACAAATGAGAGAAAAAGATTAGTCACTGCAACAAATATCCATGAGTGGCAAAAGTATGTGAACCTTTAGGATTAATCTGATCTTCATAACATTTGTGGAAATGTATCATGGTGCAAACAAAGAAGATTTCTTGAGTTGTTGATGCTCATTAGGCTAGAAAAGCTTACAAACCCATCTCTCAAAAGTTTGGACTCTGCCAATTCACACTTAAAAAGATGGTGTACAAATTCAAGACCACCAGCAAGTCATGTAATACTCCACAAAGTGATTTCTAAGCAACTAAAGGCTTTTCTCACATGGGCTAAGGTTCATGCTTATGAGTCCACTATCAGTAGAACACTAAACAACAATGGTGTGCATGGCAGGGTTGCAAGCAGAAAGCCGCTGCTCTCCGATTAAAGTACTGCTGCCTGTCTGTAGTATGTTAAAGATCACATGAACGAACCAGAAGGCTATTGGAGCAACGGTTTGTTGATGGATGAGCCCATAATAGATCTTCTTTCTTCAACTGAGAAACGTTATATTGGGAGAAATGTAAACGCTGCATTTCAGCATAAAAACCTCATCCCATTATTGAAACACGGTGGCAGTAGCATCATGGTATGGATGGTTTATGTACTTTTGCCACTAACGGATATGTAATATTTGATAATTTTTCTCAACAAATAAATGGCTGAGTCTAATATTTGTGTCTCATTGTTTGATTTGGTTCATTATCTACTTTTAGACTTTAATGGTAGGTCAAAGATTGTCCACATTCACTTTTTTGTTGATGCTTTTTGTTAAAGCATCCTCCCTAATGTCTCACAGCCTGAAACGATGCGAGATGGACTAAATGCATATAGCAGGGAGATAATATCGAAAATAATGCATTTGTCTTTTCTGAAAGTTGATTAAAAGAAATTGTACAGCCAGGACAATTTTTAAATCTCTCTCTCTCTCTGTCTTTCTCTCTGTCTCTGTCTTTCCCTCTGTCTCTGTCTCTCTCTCTGTCTCTCTCTCTCTCTCTGTCTCATTCTCTCTCTCTCTCTGTCTCTGTCTCTGTCTCTCTCTCTCTCACTCTCTCTCTCTCACACACACACACAGACGTATATTGTAGAAAATGGACAAATCGGTCAGAAATAGGAAGCATACTTGCCTTTCGCTGTAGCAACAATTACAAAAACACAAACATTTATGCAGCGCATAAATACAAGTTATCTGTGCAATCTTCTGACCAATCAGAGTCGAGTATTCAAGAGCGATGCGTATATACAGCATGGTATAGTTACAGTATTTAAGTGTTTGCTTTCGACAAAGCACTTTAATTGTGGCAAAGTGGT
>JAOVVF010000025.1:22583323-22598803 GCA_028565595.1 Duopalatinus emarginatus
GATTCTCCAAGACACTCAGTAAAACTGAACATCTAATTCCCTAATAAAACTGTATCATCCTAACCTGGGACGACTATCTAACAAAAAAGGAAAGTGTAATCACACCTAATCCTGACTTTCTTCACTGTATTACTGTTTACTGCTCATAGTGGTGTTTTTCTTTCAAATAGTAAACACTTTACTTTTCATTACATTTCTTTGCATGTGCCTAAGACTTTTACAAAGTACTGTATGTGTGTGTGTGTGTGTGTGAGTGTGAGGGTCACACCTCACTTCAGCGTGCTGTGCGAATTTAAAAAAACTGGGCGGTGAGGTGTCAGTGATGTTTCTGTGGTGTCTAACGAATATTGAGGAGTTATTTCTCATTAACGTCGCTTTCTTGTAAATGTTAGCACAGGATTTACAGTCAGAAGCCTTGTGTGTAAATAAGAGGACGTCGATTAGACTGTGTAGCTGAAAGACCATCGTCAGATCTAATCTTAGATGCCACATGCTGCGTTTTAATAGTAAATATTGCTGATAAATAATAATTATAATACTGCTAATGATAATAATTATAATAACAGAAATAATATTGAGTTTATATAGTTCATAATAATAATAATAATAATAATAATACATTGAATGATTAGAAATTAATATTTCTGGTTTTAAAAAAATATTGTTTCTATTTTGTTTGGAAGTCTTGTGATGTTTTCCAACGCAAAGCCCATTGATGGATTCTCTGTTCCCTTTAAATTGACACGTTCGTAGGTGGACACATCCATCGATCGTGAGCACAGACCACCTTAGACGCACCCATATACAATGCATTACGGTTAATTAGGATGCAGATGGAAATGGAATAAATGGAGTTTTCCTGTCTTTCACTCCCGACCTCGCTTCCTCCGCAGGGCGTACGCGGCCAATAAGGAGTCTCACGCCACGCTGGTGTTTCATAACCTGCTGGGAGAGATCGACCAGCAGTACAGCCGCTTCCTGCAGGAGAACAACGTCCTCTACCAGCACAACCTGAGGCGCATCAAACAGCACCTGCAGAGCAAGTACCTGGAGAAGCCCATGGAGATCGCTCGCATCGTCGCTCGCTGTCTGTGGGAGGAGCAGAGACTGCTGCAGACCGCCACTACAGCTCAGCAAGTACGCACACACACTTTGACACACACGTGACGTAGCATTATAGACTCGGGCGTTTGTTTTGCTGTCCTAAATTCAGATTCGAAGCAGCAGCGGCAGCAGTTCTGCTCTGTTTTCTCCACAGGACGGCCAGGCCGCCCAACACACCGGGACAGTGGTGACGGAGAAACAGCAGCTCCTGGAGCACAGACTGCAGGACATCAGGAAGAAAGTGCAGGTGTGTCTCATGCACAGTGAACTAGAATGAGTAGTGCACTAGACATGTAGGTAATTTCTGCCAGTGGCAATAAGGCCACTTATTCAGCTAGAACTAATTATGTGGTTTTTGGCATGCTAAAGGGGAAAAATGGTTGTGTGGTTTACTGTGATTCTCGAATCCGGTTTTAGAAAGATCCCCTATAATTACTGCCACCCTTCATGTAAAAACAAAACATGTATACGAATAATATATACAGTATCATTTGAATTCAATGAAATAAATGAAATAATTATTACAGTTTAGATTAGACAACATTAAAATAAATAATTTAATCATCTCCTGTATGTATGTATGTATTTGCTGTTAAAAATAGATATCAAAAGGTCACTTGTGTGTTAATTATTTAGCAAATTGTTTGTCTGCACAAGTATGGAGGACAAGAAATTACTTAAATATAAATAAATAAAGACACAAACAAACAGTTAAACAAAAATATAAATAAATGAGCAAATGAGTAAATTAATCAATAAATATGTATGTCATGAAAAAAATGCCATAGTAAGATAAAAGTCTTGTATTTATTTATTTTAATAAAAAAATAAATTATACAATGAGTTGATGACAGGTGATGTATGGAAATGTAGAAATATTTTTTTTATTTATTCAAGATAATTTTAATATGCAATTTTCATGCCAATTCTTTTTTGTAATTGCTCTATTTATATAATGAACTATTTGAGATGTTTTACCAAAAAATTTACTAAAGAGTTATTCATTAAATATTTTAATATTTTTCTTAAAAACGGCACTATTTAAGAAGCTTATTTATGTTAAAAAAAATCTATATTCTAATAAAATACGAAAGAGTGTTGCTGTATCAGGCTGTAAGTTTTAAAGTCTGTCTAAAGATTATTCCTGTATGATTTGGGCATCTCAGACTTACATTTGTACTTGAAGTCCTTGTCTCGCTCTTGGGCACACAGTCTTGCTAAATGTGGTCTTGTTCTCACCTGATTTTTCTTTTTTGAGTTTGAATGATTGAATGAAAAAATGAATTAATTAACCAAATCAATCAATCAATCAATAAGTTAATTTGACTTTGTCTTGGCCATCTTGATATTTGATCTTGACTCAGCTAGTCCTGCTCTTGGTCTTGACAAGTGTTGGTTTGGAATATTGCTCAAGCCTAGCATCATATGTATAAGCTTGAGATAGCAATCAATTAAAAGAAAGTGTGCTGATGTTCATGGAGGGTGCCTGTAGCTACGTGATCACACATTATTAACTGATCACATTGAATCAGGTGTGTTAGAAGAGGGATAACCATCTTTTAACTGATTCTTCAGGTCATGTTGGTTAGTGGTGTCTTAGGTTCTTGCTCGATTGCATTTCAGGATATGGAGCAAAAAATGAAGATGCTAGAGAACCTCCAGGATGACTTTGATTTCAACTACAAGACTCTGAAGAGCGCAGGTGGTAAGAATCAAATGGCTCATGCTTCAGGGCTGGTATCTACAGAGCATTAACGTCTCCATCACCTCCTGCTCTGTGCTTGTGCCCGTGATTGGAACTTCACAGTTGGATTATTCAATGCTGTTATCCAGTTAAACTCTTTGTTCATATGTCTTTGTGCCATTTAATTTCCAGAGCTGTCTCAGGACCTAAATGGAAACAGCCAGGCTGCAGCCACCAGACAGAAGATGGCTCAACTGGAGCAGATGCTGAGCGCTTTGGATCAGCTCAGGAGGGTGAGAGATATAATAGCGTACATACTAAATTTTAACACACTCTGACTCATTTGATGTAGTCATGTAGTCGTGTATGCTCCAGAGAGTTGATGATAAACAGAGCGCTGTGTCTTCATTCTTCTTGCAGCAAATTGTGACTGACATGGCAGGGCTGCTGCAGGCCATGGACTTTGTGCAGAAGAACCTGACTGATGAGGAGCTGGCTGATTGGAAGAGAAGGCAGCAGATCGCCTGCATCGGAGGACCTCCTAACATTTGCCTGGACCGGCTAGAGACATGGTAGATAGACATGCTTCATATTCATACTGACCAGTTATATTGTTACGGAAAAACTGGTGCACCAGTCTAATAGTTGGAAGATCTGCCATGGGGCATGGACTCCACAAGTATGTGGAAGTATTCTGTAGGCAACGAACACCATACTTTTACCTTAATTCTGTTGTATTCTGATGTGTAGGATGTCTGTGTTCCAAAGAGGGTGGTATGGCATCCCAGATGTGTTTGATAAAGTTGAGATCTGAGATCTAATTAAGATCACTTAATTAGGAACAGCAAAACCCCAAACTCAGATGAGTGTTCCTTTGTCGTCGCTAGACATGTGTGGTGATCCTGTTGGAAGAGGCCAAATCCATCAGAATTAATACAAAAAGTGATAGAGTGTAACTGGTTAGAAAGGAGACACACAGTGTTCACCTGTAGGGTCCTATTATAGAATGCCAGCTAAACAAACCCAATAACATTATGGAGCCACTACCAGCCTATGTATTTTGGATATGTTCGTCTGTACTAGTTCAAAATGGTGACACGGTGGTTGTTTGACCAACTGGTGTAGGCCTGGTTTGTTTAAATAGAATAACTAAAAATCAAACATCGATCTGTTACGAGAAGCCGAACTGGAGTGTTTCATCAGTGAAATTTGTTTTGGCAGATCGACAGCATACTCACATGGTGATAAAGTGATAAATCTGAAAATCAGTAAATGATTAACGTTATGCTAACTCGTTTGAAATATCTTCAGTGTATGTTTCAGACATTACAAGGGCCAATGATGTGTAAGGGTTTTTAACTAGCTACTTTTAAAAATACTAAAAATTAGAGTATTTTTTTGTAATTGTAATCGTAAGAATGTTGTGTAGACATAAGTTTATATAAAAATATTAAATTAGGCAATTTTATTCTTTTTTAATCCAGCTCAATTGACTATGATTTTACACAAACAAAGTGTCATGTGGTGCAATTGTGATTTATCTAAAAAGAAATAATTGCCTTAACATGCCTAACATTTGTTTTTTTTTCTAATATATTCTAATATATTCCAATTCTAATATAATGGACAATAAACAGACAATTTGCATTTTGTAAATAATAGAAATACAAATCTCATATTTTCAGGATCACATCACTGGCTGAGTCTCAGCTACAGATCAGGCAGCAGATAAAGAAACTGGAGGAGCTCCAGCAGAAAGTCTCATATAAAGGAGACCCCATAGTTCAGCACCGCCCTGCCCTGGAGGAAAAGATTGTAGACCTCTTCCGTAATCTCATGAAAAGGTGCCAATATGCACGCACACACACACACACACACACAAATACAGAAAATCAGGAAGTCAGTCAGGAATAAAAATAATTACACCATTATGTAGCCTAGTGTTAAGTCCAGCAGCTGTAGAGCCCCCTTGTGTTGTGTTTGTGTCATTGCAGTGCGTTTGTGGTCGAGAGACAGCCATGTATGCCAATGCACCCTGACAGACCTCTGGTCATTAAGACAGGAGTCCAGTTCACCAACAAAGTCCGGTAAGATTCCTTTAAACTCCCAGACACGCACCACTGATAGTGCCAGGGAAGCAAAAGGAAATGAAAGCTATTGTTTATTTCTGTTACCTTTCTGCTTTAGGTTACTGGTCAAATTCCCAGAACTAAACTACCAGCTGAAAATTAAAGTTTGCATCGACAAGTGAGTCCATGCTTTTCAGTCAACCTGAGAACAAACTGACATGCGCGTACCATGATGATATATTTACTATTGTCAATTGTCTTTAACTTCAGGGAGTCTGGAGACGTTGCAGCCATCCGAGGGTGAGTCATTTTACAAAGCAAGGAGGAAGTGACGTTTATATTGTACCGTATGCAAAAAATTCTTTTGTTCACATGCATGTAAACACAAAAATGCCAAAAAAAACTGGTACCGGGAGCTTCGGACTGCAGAAACACGACAGGACATGGACTGAATGAGCTCGCGGAAATCTTCTGTAGGCAATAAACACCATGCTTTTACAAGTCCCAAACTCAGAGGAGTGGTGTTCTAACCATAAATTGGCATCTGTAGTCTCGTGCAGTGGTGCATCGTCCCGTTAGACGAGGCCAAACTCATCAGAGCGATTACAGGATATGAATAAGTGTAACTCTTCAGAAAGGAGAGACACACAGCGTTCAGCTGTCAGGGACATCATTATGAAGCCCCCATCGATGTCTGGTATTAGCACTGGCGGACACAGTGAATGGTGGCGTTGCTGTGTATATTGTATAGGCTCAAGTATAGAGTCCAGTTTTTCTGGCACTTTAGTGTATATCTTAGACATAGTATATTATATCAGCTGATTCCTCATCTGTATGACAGAAACAGACTTGGTGAGTTGACATTTATTTACACTTGCGCCTGGATGAATGCGAGTTCTGTTTTTTTCTTCACCCAGGTCACGTAAGTTCAACATCCTGGGCACAAACACCAAGGTGATGAACATGGAGGAGTCCAACAATGGCAGCCTGTCTGCAGAGTTTAAACACCTGGTGAGCACCTCAGATGCACCATGGAAGATTTTAGAAGCATTAGAGTTGGGTGGTATCGACGTTTATGCACATTTTGTTACCAAAAAAAAAACAGCATCAAGCATGACTTATTACTCTGTCTAAACTATAATAAGTACTTTAAACCATAGTGTACATATAAACATATAAGATTTCTCTGTTATTATAACCATGATAAAGTCTCTCTGATCACATGACCACACAAAACAGAAGAATAAATACCAGGTCTTAACAAGGGAGAGCCTTCACTCAGAACAGTGGGAATAAACCTGCGCTGTTGTTTAATTAACATTTATTCAGTGTTTTTACCAGAAAATTCAACTGGTTTGTTTAGTCAGACTTGAGTAAGTTACGAACAGGGTTAACAATATTACCTGCTGTACTACAAACACCAAGAGTGGGACCTGTTTGTCTTTCTGTCTCACATGATTCCACACATGGCACGTCAACGAAATAGAAAGGTAGAGGGATTTATACATGACGCTTCCTATTCTCTAAAACAACAAGGGGCAGTTTAGAGTAATACCCCTGTTCAGAGACATCGTCCATTGTGAACGTGAAGCGCTGAGCAGCATGCACAGACTAAGGTACACGACCGTGTGCTGTGACAATGCGTGGGACTAGCGTGCACGCATGAAACCACATCGATTGCGTCATTTTTGGTGTGTGCACCCTCGTGCTAGTTACAACAAGTTACAGTTTTTTTTTGGTTTTGTTTTTTTATAAAAATAATATAATATAATATAATATAATAAAAATATTTTTATTTTATAAAGTTACTGGTTTTATTATGGATGAGAGGAATCTCTTAAAGTCCCAGTGTTCAATGGCGATATGAAGCAGAAATTTGGTGTGTCACATTTTTTAACATACCGTCATATCGCCCAACCCTAATAAGCATACTGTAGCAGCTCATTTTTTGTATTTCCTTTCCAAAGCATCATTATTATGCTTAGTTTGACCAGGAATTTTACTGTAATGTAGTTCTCACCACTTGTCCTTTTTCTCAGACTCTGAGAGAACAGAGGTGTGGCAACGGTGGCCGGACCAACAGCGATGTAAGTGGCTGCTCTATAATAAACAGTGACAATCAAAGTAGCGTGTATAACTCAGATTAACCTCAATATGAATTTGTCCACTGACCTGCAGGCTTCTCTGATTGTCACCGAGGAGCTTCATCTCATTACCTTTGAGACAGAGGTGTACCACCAGGGCCTTAAAATCGACCTCGAGGTGAGGCACACACAAATATGGACAAACTGGAACGTGTTCACGTAAACCACAGGCTTCAGTCTGGCATCATAACGAGAAATAAGGACAGATGTCCGAATCAGGACCCTCATCAGCACATACAGTCTGAGGGACTTAAGAGAAATGATGTTAACACGTTCAAGCTCGTTTTTTTTAATAATTGGTTATCAAGAGCGTTTTATGACTCCTGGTCATCTGCCGAATGCTAATGAGTTTGTGCTAATAGTGGCGATAGTGTCAGCCTTTGACACTTATTAAAAAGCAGTAACAGGACTGAACGTATTCCAGATATGTCAGATATATTGACATAGGAGGCAAATTCTCTGAAAGAAAGCCTGTTCTATAGGGTTTGTGTAACTTAGCAGCAGAAGCTAGCAAGCACAGTTACAAGAAGGACATATGATCTGTATTTGGTACTGGTTTATGTTAGCCAGGAGTCCAGCTAAATACATTGACGTGCTACTGGTGCTCCACGAGTGTAATTTGGCGTCTCTAGACGTGTTTGGTGGCGCATTGTCTTGTTAGAAGACCTGTCAGAACGAATGCAGTACATTAGCCACACATTACATTCACCTTTCAGAGAAGTTTGTAGATGTTCCAGGGGTCCCGTCGAATGCCAGCTAAACAAACCCAATACAATTATGGGGCCACCACCCACATGATGATACATGTAAGACACCATACATGTATACCAAGTGAGAAATGTCATGTAATCTCATTATGTTTTCATTTTCTACAGACACACTCGCTTCCTGTCGTAGTCATTTCTAATATCTGCCAGATGCCCAATGCCTGGGCGTCCATTCTGTGGTACAACATGCTGACTAACCATCCCAAGGTGAATATAAAAAAAAACCAACAGCATTAATATTTAATTCTTTAGCCTACCTTAGACAGATGATGAAAGAACGAATGAGTATGTTGCCTGAAAGTCTTCCTGTTTTCTGTCAGAATGTAAATTTCTTCACAAAACCACCCGTGGGTACATGGGATCAGGTGGCTGAAGTTCTGAGCTGGCAGTTTTCTTCCACAACCAAGAGAGGCCTGACTATTGAGCAACTCACCACACTGGCTGAGAAACTGCTGGGTATGTCTGTCTGTGTGTGTCAATTTACAAAAATTTTTTTTTTTTTTTTAGTTTTTTATTATTAAACTAATTGAACAGCCCTGGTCTAAAAGAGGGAACGAGCTGTTTGTTTCCTCAAAGTATTTTAATACGTAAAGCACATGCTGAAGTTTTCCTCTTGTCCTTAGGTCCTTGTGTGAACTATTCGGGTTGCCAGATCACCTGGGCCAAGTTTTGCAAAGTATGTTTCGGCCACATGGATCTTGGTTAATTGTAAGTTACACCAAGCTCAGTTTAACTTTGTCATGTGTTTGTGTCTACGTTTTTGTTTTTTTTTTGTCTAGGAGAACATGGCAGGAAAGGGGTTTTCATTCTGGGTTTGGTTGGACAACATCATTGACCTGGTGAAGAAGTACATTCTGGCTCTGTGGAATGAGGGGTAAGTGCACATGCTGCAGTCTCACTCACTGTATTATCACTGTACTCTCAGTGCATCTCAAACTATTCTCACTGTAGTCTCATTCATACTCATCTATATTATCACTGTACTGTTAGTGTTATTTATACAGTGCTAAATTATTTTGTGTGTGCATGCTTGTGTTCATCTTTTTGTGCAACAGATACATCATGGGCTTCATCAGTAAGGAGAGGGAGAGGGCCATCTTGAGCCCAAAGCCTCCCGGCACGTTTCTGCTGCGTTTCAGTGAGAGCAGTAAAGAGGGTGGCATCACATTCACCTGGGTGGAGAAGGACATCAGTGGTGAGTCTTTGTATGAAGCCAGTTTTAACATGCTGTCAGTAGTAGTCCTTTATTACTGTCTGCTTTCTAAGGAACACTCTAACTGTGTCTGTGTGTGTGTGTTTTAGGTAAGACACAGATCCAGTCAGTGGAGCCGTACACTAAGCAGCAGCTGAACAGCATGTCCTTTGCCGAAATCATCATGGGCTACAAGATCATGGACGCCACAAACATCCTGGTGTCTCCGCTCGTCTACCTTTTCCCCGACATTCCTAAAGAGGAGGCCTTTGGGAAGTACTGCAGGCCCGAAGCCCAGCCTGATGCAGATATTCAGGATTTATCCGGATGTGGTAAGAGCTTTTAGTCACCGACAGACACGCAGACCACAGACACTTACGCAGCACTTTGAAATCTGTAAGTGGAAGTATGAAGTGAGGCTATATATATGAAGTGAGGCTATATATACACATGTGAGTGCAAAAGCACACCCTCAAGGTCATGAAGCCTTTTTGTATATCAGATAAGTGTTAGCTTACATACCAGGGGTCCTGTAGAATGCCAGCTCAACAAATTGCATACCATTATGAAGCCACCACCAATCTGTACCAGCTTTGTTTATGTATTTTACAGTTTTTTTGGCACTTCAATGTATATATATTGACATATATGTCAATAGTAGTTGATGTGTGCGATAAACAGACATGGATACCTCAGTGGTTAAGACGTCGGGCTTCAGATCAGAAGGTCATGAGCTTAAATCCCACCACCACCGAGCTTCAGCAAGGCCCTAAACTAGCAATATGTATCGTGACAGACACATCATCAGTAGTGATAAGAAAAATGTTCAATGGAATGTCCAGTAGTTTCACTTAAAGCACATAAAGAATATGCATTGATTGGCTTTAAATTCAGACATACTCCTGTCCAATCATATACCACCATTGATAATTAAACATGCGACAAGTGACACTCAAACAGCCAATCATTTAACAGAGCGCTGTGCCACCAATGTGTCAACAAAAACTTGAGCAACCGAATCGTTACCGAATAAGGCACCCCAACAAGACACAATCCAAATAACAAGAGACAAGGCAGGGCCTGAGGCACTGACGGCAGTGTAGAGATATCTCTTGGCTATATGAAATCTGACAAGGAGCATTTTGTAGTGTGCATTGCAAACACATTGCAAACATGTTCCCACAAAGACAGATAATACCACTAATCTTTTTTCATCAACTGAAGCAGTGGCATCTTGCAGAGCATGTACCAAGCAGTATCACTTACTGTTTTATTTACTTCTCATACAGTTGTGTAATGTTCTACAGTACATCTGTCATGTCAAATACATTCCTACTTAAACCCAAATCAACCTCATGATGTCTTCGCATCTCACTAAAGAGTCGAAAGACAGCTTGGAGCTTGACAGAAATAGTGATTTTATTTATATTGAGATGTGTGTATGCACTGAAGTTGCAGTAAAACTGGTACAGACTTAAAAAAACACTGGTACAAGATCAATCGTGAGTTACACCCATTCATGTCCTGCATTTATTCTGACAGGTTTGGCTTCTTTAAACAGCCCCCCCCGACACATCTAGAGAGACCAGAGTATTTTTTTTTGTCATTCCTACCTATATTACCAAATCTGAACGTTATTGAACACATCTGGGACACGTCTAGGCTCGTCTGTACCAGTGTTCACATCGCTTACCTTAATACCCACTGTCAATCTTTTGCTTTACTTTTGCAGAGAAAAAGAAAACAGACTAAAAAACTAGGATAGGAAGAGTTTTTAAAAGTAGACTGAATGTGGTTTTGACCGCACAGTCTGTTTCTCTCTCTGGAGAAAATAAATGGAGAAGCGAAAGCATTTATTGAGAAAGACTTGACTTATATGCACGCTATATTCGGCACGCAGCTAGAGCGGTCCAGCGGCGCAGGCATGAGCGCAATGTGCAATTTTATGCATCTCAAAAGTGGATGTAGTAGGATCCAGAACAGATCTGGATGTTTCATTCAAACAGGAAACATGGGGTCAAAAAGAAATATTGGGTTACACCTTGTAAAACCCTCATCGAGGAAAATGCCAGTAAGCTCACACTGTACTCAGAAATGTTTTCACGGACGTTCCAAGATGGACGGAAACTTCCACTTCTCTATGGAAAACTTTATTTATGTTGTCTTTTTGCTGCAAAACAAAACACAGATGCGCTGTTTACATGACAAGCCTCCGTCTGGATTCTGTCATGTTTTCTGAGAACGTCCATGCCTCATGTAAAGCAGAGCCACTCTCTGATCCACACTGAGCATCATCAACATGCCTGGATGTGTGTTTGTAGGGGTGTCTAAACATAGCAAGTGCTCACACTTTTATGTTTGCTGTTTTATTTACAGTCACTCAGCCGTACCTGAAGACCAAGTTCATCTGCGTCACCCCGTAAGTAGCCGTTACTGTCTCTCTCTCTCTCCTCTAGCCACCTCCGACGTCCCGTAAAGACAGCTGAGAGGAACTAAATACATATAGGGACGAAAAAACAGCTGTAGACTTGAGGTTAAGGAACCAGAAGGTGCCAGGTTTGATCCCCACAACTGACAAGACTTGACTGAAGTGCCCTTGAACAAGGCGCCTAACCCCCATCTGCTCCCCAAGTGCTGCGGATAGGGGCTACCCACCGCTCTGGGCACGTGTGCTGACTGCCCCCTGGTGTGTATGTGTGTGTTTCATTGCATGGATAGGTCAGTTTCACTACGCAGCAGTTCACTTTCACTTACTTTTCACTCACTTTTCAACAGCAGGTGATTGTGTTATTAGGCACTCTTAGTTTTGAAGTTCTCATCGTGGAGGACTGAGATACAGAAATGGTTCCTCTGGATGTACATACAACACTGGATTGACTTTAGTCTGAAATAATTAGTGTAGAGCTGCACAGCTGAAACACACACACACACACACTCATGTGATCAGTCAAGTCATAGCTAATGTTTTTTAGCTATTATGCTAAAAAACTGAGTAGGTTTGTTTACATGCAGCCTGATAATCCGTTAATAATCTGACTAACAGCTTAATCTGAATAGAATACGTCCATGTCTGCACCTCAGATGGAATAGAGTCGTCTGATTGGGGTCATTCCGATTATATTTTCTTTCTGATTGAACGAGGTGGTAATCCTTTAATCCTTTAATCTGTTAAACAGAAGAATAATAGTCATGTAAACACCTGTATCTGATGCCGCATATTAGAGCTCACTGTCTTCTTCTCCTGTCCCCTGTTGTTAGCCCTAGAGCTCCCCTGCTGTCCCAGTGAGCTGTTCAGACGAGTATTTGAACAAATGCAAAAGACTTGAGTATCATTTCGCGTCTCCTCTCTGAGTGAACTTATGTGAAGCTTGTTGTCATGGTAACATGTACAGTCAATGTTACTCTATGCGTGCGCGTTATATTGGATCAGATTACTTGTGGTGTGAAGATTTAAATTGGATTGTTGTGTAAAGTGTACATATAAACACCTCAGTCTGAATCTGTAATCGGAATGAATTCAGGCGGGTTGGAGAAAATCTTTGCATGTAAACATACCTACTGGCACACCTGGAAATTTCTGATAAACAGCAAGCAGTGGTATTGTATTGAAGTGAGTAGGAAGCGGTATCAATTCATTCGGTCTTAGTCACGTGACTAAAAGCATCAGTTATACCCGAGGCATGACCATACGTGTGCGTGCAGAAACAGCAACCTGCGTCATTCGCATACCCTAGCTCGTGTACGTACATCTGGAGGAGTGAAAGCAAAGGCCAACGGACGTGTCAAAGCCAAAAGATCCCCGAACATCTGGATTTCAAACTGAACTTGTGTCCTGTGTAGCGGTTTCATGCATGATTTCCTTGCACACCGAGAGCTCAGTGTCTGCTGTTGTCACGACAGTCGTCATGAGCTGTAACGAAACGCTGCTGTCAAAAATATTTGTCTGGAAGATCCTGAAGAACTTTTTTTTTTCTTAAAGGGATCATGGGAGGTTTTTAAAACCCAAAACTATCTATAATAGGAGAAATGCAGAACATACAGACCAGAGCTTACGGTACTCTGAAGTAATGGACATTATTTAACTCTGTGAGATGTTCTTATGCTTGAAGGCCATGTGTGTGGTGGCGTGTGTGTACCTGTTTTTGAGTGTGTAAGCTGTGTGTGCCTTTATGTTTGTGTGGCCGTACATGGTGTGTGTGTGCGCCCAGGCTGTAAACTGACCTCTTTCCATAGGTGCCCTTCCATCTTCATGGACCTTCCGGACAGTGAACTGCTGGCTAACGGCTTCCCTGGGTAGGCACTAGGGAGCTGCTTTGTGTGTGTGCGTGTGTGTGTGAGAGAGAGAGAGAGAGAGAGTCTTTACACATTCTTTATACATTTTTGTCTAACAGTAGTGATCACTGATCAAATACTCCCACAGTAACTGCGTTTTAACAACTGGAATGGTTGTGTTTAACACTATGTATGAGCCTCGTTTCACTTTCAGTCTGTGTGTGTGTGTGTGTGTGTGTGTGTGTGTGTGTGTGTGTGTGTGGAAAGGTCCTGTCCATTCCAGTGCTTCATCCTCATCAGAGCGAAATGATTACAAGCCCTAGAATGTTGAATGATGGTTTTGGACAGGACCTGATAACAGGGTCTTATCTACACTATGCTCTAAATGCAATATACGTATACCAGTACAGTCCAGTAGCCGTGACTGCAGGGGAAAGCCGATCTCATACACACATACTTTTATTAGCTTCAGACAGTTTTATGTGGTCTAGATTTTTACCGTTAATGCATTTCGCAGTCACTGCACACCATCAAAAACCATTAGGTATGCGGAGGGTTTAATAAAGTGCAATGTAAAGCCCTGAAGCACCACACTAACACCACAAAACTACTGCCCGGTGCAGTAAATAACACCGATTATCTCATTACAGTGGCACATCAAGATAAGTGGTGCGATATATTAAGCAAAGCTGATGGGTTGCGTAAATGAGCGACAAATTGTGAAAGTTAAACGACTGTATTGGAGCATTTCCGTCACAACAGGCCTTGTGGACAGACCTGTTCAGGGTTAGCATTGGTTAATACCTACCAAAAGTGGTACAAGAAAGAACAACCTTCTGGGGTTAGCCCTTTTGGTTCTGGATACCACAGCACCTCTTCAGAGGTCTTGTGGGCTCCATGGAGCAGAGCTGTTAAAGGGCAGGCGGTGTTAATGTTATGGCCGATCGGTGTGTAGCACCAACTGCTATCATTTTCTTGTAAACACGTGTAAAGACGCCATATCAGCCAGTCACTGTACAGACAAGTGACAAATTAAAGAAAAAAAGGGAACTCTGTTCATTATGGTTAATTTTACTGCACAGTAAGTCAATACTAAGGTTTTTTTTTTGTCCTATAATGAAATATTCCTAACCCGATAAAGAGTAGTCTCTTCCCAGAAAACTCCGCCCCCATCTCCAGGCTACAAATGTTCACTGAACGGTTTGGTGAAGCCCCGCCCCTTCGTGCTCATCTCACATTTAATATCCGTCAGATTTCGTACTCCGGGGCCTACCTCGTATACGTATATGTCATTTGGAGCACAGTGTAGTCTCCCCTGTTTTGTGTAACATTACGTGTATTGTTTGTGTTTTTTTTTTCCACAGACTTTATTATAGCAAACGTCCACCTTCTAGTTTTTTCTCTCTATTTTCTGTAATCACTAACGCTCAGCAGAACTACCCTTCACAGGAAAGGAGGCCTTACTGTTTCTTATCTATTACTAATTTCTTCTATTTCTTTGACCATCAGGGGCTGATGAGGTTCCTTTGTCGTATCATTTACTCTTCGCGTGTGTACGTGTGTATGTGAGTGTGGTCCAGGTCAAGGAGGCTCATTCAGTAAACTCTCGACTCAGAGGAATTCCTGCAGCCCGTCTGTATCTCTGTGCTAACTCTTTCTGTTATGTCATTATATCCGTGCAGCTGTAGAAACTTTTCCCCCTGGACACAGTGAGCCGCAGCTATTTGTCTCACAGCATTTACAGCACGAAACACCACAACAGCAGCGGAACCACCCCCCCCCCTTCCCGCACTGTGCCAGTTGTCAAGCAGTACACCACGTTTACACCGGTGTACTCTTTAATACTCTTTAATACCCCCGGGGTAGAACTGCTTCCGAGGCTTTGCCCATCAAATCCTTTCGCAACAAGACAGCTGTATGTTTTTATTGAGCAACTTTCGTACTTCGTACTTCCTCACATTGTGTTCAGAAGTATTTCTGAGCACGCTCCTCACAAACCCGTTCACCGTTCTTGCCTGACTTAATGACAGTCGTGAAAATAGCTCGTTGTCAGGGCGACGAAGCACTCGAAATCCTGAACAGTGGTAGTTTTTGCGTGCTGGAATTGAATCCATTGAAGCAAAAGTAATAATAATCTTCGCTCATTGATTTTTTTTTTAATTTACGCTCTCTCTCTCTTTCTCTCTCTCTCTCTCTCTCTCTCTATATATATATATATATATATATATATATATATATATATATATAT
>JAOVVF010000025.1:22598903-22618927 GCA_028565595.1 Duopalatinus emarginatus
TGTGTGTGTGTGTATAAAATTAAGAGTTAATATGTGAATATATAACATAATATTTTAGACGTCTTACTTTTCTGTTGCTCCACAAAGATGTTTACTGGACAAAAAAATTACAAACCCATCTCTTTTTATTATTTTTATTACTGTTATTATTATTATTTTTTTTATTATTATTATTATTATTATTATTATTAATAATAATAATAATAATAGTGTATTTGCACTTAGTAATGTATTTGTATTTATAACAATAATAATAATAAGAAGAAAAATAAATAAATAAATACAAATCCATTATTTGAAATGAACTGCTTATATCTTCACATTCACCACTATATAAAATTTATATACATTTAAAATCATATTTCTGTAAAGTGCAGAAAAACCCAAAAAGCTCCATAATGGTATTGGGGTTTATTTAGCGCTCATTCTCAACCTACAAATGTCTCTGACAGGTGAACACTGTGCGTGCTTCCTTTCTGATGAGTTACACCAGTTCATGTCCTGCATTCATTCTAATGGTTTGAGTCTCTTCCAACAGGACAACGCGCCACCACACACATGTCTAGAGACACCAAATTATGGTTAGAGAAACACTCACATTGTAAGTTTAGGCTTTGCCATTCCCACCTAAGCCACCAGATCTCAAAATTGTGGACAGTTCTGCAGGAAGTCAAGTCAAGTAGTTTTTATTGTCATTTCAACTATATACAGTACACAGTGAAACGAAACAACGTTTCTCCAGGACCAAGGTGCTATACAGAACAATAAACTACACAATACAAGTATAGTGCATGTGTGCTGATTTACAATAAATACACTAGACATCAACACTAAATATAGGGTGGGGATAGTGCAGATAGCCCACTGGTAGTGGGAGCAGTAAGGTGCGGTTATGTCCAATTCTTGTAAACATAAACATTGTGTTATAGCAGCAGTATTGTCCATTTTTGGTAGAAAGGAGAACATGGTCTTCACTGCCTATGCCCTGTCATATTTCTGCAGTCCTGCGTTCCCAGTATCTGTTTTTTAGTGTACAATTAAAATTTAATTGAATTGAAATCAGTTATCCATATCAGCCAATCAACTGGCAGCAGCACAAATCATCAAATTATACAGATACAGGTTTAATTAATGTTCACATCGACCATCACAATAGGAGGATAAGGTGATATGGGTCACTCCATGAAAACTGCAGGCACAGTGTGACATGAGGGTAGACAGATGACACAGACAATACCCTCAGACATAATGGTGTTTGGGTCCAATGATGAGATCTCCTCACCAAGACGAGTTATGAGGCAACACGTTTTATTTACTGCGTTGATCTGTGAAATAATAACGAACATTTATATATATTTGACAAGGCAATAAAAAAAAATTAAAGTGTGAAGTTTAAAGAAGCAAGATTCGGTACACTTTAGTCTATTTTTTATTAGTTTATTTTAAAAAAAGGAGAACACTGAAGTTGAGGAAAAACCCATGTCATATTTTTATTTACAACAATCCGCCATTACACTAAATTTTCATTTTCCTGTTGTAACTGTCAAGTGGTGGGACAAATCAGGGAAAGTGGAGAGTAGGAGAAATGGGCAAGTGTAACAAATCTGAGTGACTTTGACTAGGACTAAATTGTGATGTTTAGACGACTGGCTCAAAAAAACAATTGAAGATGATCTACCGAGTCTGGGTTCCTAGTAGAACACGACATATTAGTGTTCCTTCAGACCTTCACGGTTAGTGTATGAATCCAGCTGGCTGTGTGATTCATACTCACATCCCGGGATTGCTCGATGGGCCAATTATACCTCATAAATAATTCACTCTGTTTGTGTTGTGCAAACACACCTATATCACCATTCATAATGCTACACAAGGGCCCTTATTCCAGGGTATTTTTTTTGTTATTCCCACAGAGACAGAGCATGATTTTTCAGAGTGGATGAGAGAATGACTGACTGACTGATTCCCTCATGTAACGAGGGCATTGTAAGAAATCTGCCGGTGTCGCATTTTAGAAAACACCCACCATGCTTTTGTTCTTATGTTACCTCCAGAGACCTCACAAATGCCTCACACTGCCTCTTCTAACGAGTCTTGCACTTCTCTTTCTCGATCAGTTCGCCCAGTGAAACATGGTTTTGGAAAATGGTAGTCATTATTCAGACTGAATCCTGACTGACCGACAGTCTGAGTGGGCTTTAAGGTCTTGGTTTTTGTGCTTTTTGGTATCACATGTTGCACATGGGGGTGGGGGGGGGGTGAATGGTGTGTTTATGCAAATGATCCCAGTGACAGGGAAACATTTAGTCGGTCATGTCTTAGTCAACTAAATGTCACACTGGGTGGGCTTTGAACCCATCACTCGCCCATCTGCTTTGTTTTTCCTGGAACCATTTACACATGACAGTAATCTGATTGAAATGACAGGGTGGCATGAAATACAAGGCTGAAATATCATATAACAAACCTTTTACTAGATAGAAAGATATCATATTTTACCAACAAAGTGCCTGAAAAAAGGAAGTGACATTTTCAAACTCGATAATCAACATCTAGATGTATAATATATAAACGTCTAATGAAAATAAAAACATATTTGAGGAAATGTAGCAATGCATATACACTTAGATTGTTATTAAATACCTAAATCTGATTGGTCATAAGGTGTTTACTGTTCATATAACCGTTTCTATAGTAACAAATTACACAGGATCTTTTGCGTGATTGCCCAAACTAATAGTAAACAAATTAAAATGTATAAAACATAATATTTCTGTATATTATTTGATATTTTTGGAAGGACTATACAGCAACAGTAAAGTGAAAGTGGCTTCCAGGATACAGGGGGATAAGGGCCTTGCTCAGGGGCCCAACAGTGGCAGCTTGGCAATGCTAAGGCTTGTACCCCCAACCTTCTGATCAGTATCTCATTGCCTTAACCGATGAGCCACCCACTGATGGTTAGGTGCCTTGCTCAAAGGCTCTTCACTCGTGTCACGACCACACGGCTGGTCCTTTAACCACAAGCCCACAGCTTGTTTTCCGCCATGGAAGAGACTACAAGGAGTTGTGTGGGTCTGTGGTAATAAGGCTTATCACCTCTTGCTATTCGTTATCGTGGCCATCGCAAGAATTTTGGTTGATTACTACCCTGACCCCCATACTCGTCATTCTCATTCTGTTGTGTCTATTTGGACCTTGCCTTATTTCATGCTGGCGCTCCTTAATAGACAGACTCCTTAAATCTACAGACGTGCCAACTTGACTCCACTTGAGTTGTTAATTTGACTCCACTTCTGAGCCACAGAGATCTTCGCGTCAGCGGAGTGCTTTCGGCCAATCAGTGCAGGATAAAGTCGCTGCCTTCAACGAAAAGAGCCAATCAGCTTGCAGTTAAAAAAGGGGGGGGGGGGGTGTCAGCGTGCTAGAGGCGCACGCCTCCCTGTTTGTGGAGTTAGCCGGTCTTTCGCCTGTTGAGCCGATAACACTGAAAAGGTAAAACTAGGATGTGGTGTTAGCCCAATAATAACTTGACGGTATTGTTAACCACTCAACAAGGTTAGAAGGTTTATCTATTCAATATGTGTGTTGCAATGGTAACTTTCATGCTTTCCCGTATTATTACTGTAGGCTTGCGTTTTATGTATTTACAAATAATGTCTTCAGTTTACTTTTGTTTATGACATAATTCTGCAACACTGTTTTCTTAATGTTTTAATTATAAAATTGGTTTGAAAGTATCACGCTTCCGTACTGCTACCGTAACGTAAATGGTGGGCGTGCCCCAATTGGCAGGTCTGAATCTGTAATCAACCCTTCTTATCTTCTGCTACCTGCAGGGGAAGAGTCCTACCCAGACTTCTATTTCTAATCCTCTTTGCACTCTAATGATTACGAAGTATATAAAAGGGTGGAAAGTTAGGATAAATTATTTATCCTTAAATTATTTCAACTCAGCCGGAACCTTCCTTTCTGCTGACTGTACCTGTGCGGACCATTTTCTGAGATTTCTTTCTTCTGACTATCCTACTGACTATCTTCTGCATGCCTTAACCCTTGAGTAATCCTGCTTCCGATCACATCAGCCTTTCTATAAAAGCTCTGTTCCTTCTTAAATAAAATGAAATTCTCGATATATTATAGTGAAATAATACAGGAAAGATGACAATCCTGCACCTAATATCCGGGTCACACACAGAAACCGGCACGTTCCCTACAACCATGACGATCTCTCCTATGTTGCTGCTAACAATCCCACTAACAACTGACTGTTTACTACATTACCTGTATCACACACAGAACAGCACCTTCTCTACACCAAAATTCCGCAGAACAACCACAACCACAACCTCGCAGACTCTTCACAGGGGTCATCGGGTAGGCACCTCCCTTCGTCGGTGTTTCGCCGAATCAAGCCCACGACACCTCTGGAAGGCTCAGCAGTGAGGTCTAGCGTCCCAGACCAACTTCTCTCCAAGTTCACCTCATTCACCTGCTACCTATGTTCACCTGTACATACTATACACACCACTCGTTATGTAAATCTTTGGCCGCCCTGGTGGCTAAGGCTACAACCAGCCCCACTGGCACTGTTCATACATGCTCAGTGCCCCGTCTGCGTTATTCTGGATTCCCACAAGCTCGCGTGCAGTACGGACCGTGGATAACCGGCATCTGATTCTAAACAACTCTATAAACCTAACAGTCTGGTTACCTAATGTTACCAAGCGGTGTGTTTTTACTCTTAATTTAAATGTAAATATGTATAAAAAATTCAGAGGTGTCATTTTGTAAACGATTCAAACTGTAATCATTGGCAAACTGCTGTTGTGTAAGAGAAATGAAACGCTGTGCAGCACTTGGTGACATGCAGTAATAGGAAATTAATCGTTGATTAGTCCCTTAATTGCTTAATCTCTTTGTAATTAGTGAGTAACAATGAAGCGTAGTCAGTAATATATACATTTTGACACAATTACTGACTTCCAGCCAACTGCCATATCATGCATCAGTAATAGAAATCTCTCTCTCTCTCTCTCTCTCTCTCTCTCTCTCTCTCTCTCTCACACACACACACACACACACGTTTCCTCTCAGGTTTGTAAAATTATATTAATTCTAAAATGAATGACAAATTAAAATTAAAATTACAATTAATATAATCAAATAAACGCAGTCTTAATTAAACACTATAAAATAATATGGTGCAGTAAGTATGTACATTCTTATATACAGTGGTTTTATATGGGTAGGGTGAATGTGAAGTATAGGTGATGATGGGTGGAGTTAGTGGGGTGGTGGTGAAGTATAGGTGATGGAGTATGGGTGATGATTGGGTGGGGTAACTAGGGTGATGGTGAAGTATAGGTGATGGAGTATGGGTGATGATTGGGTGGGGTAACTAGGGTGGTGGTGAAGTATAGGTGATGGAGTGTAGGTGATGATGGGTGGGGTTAGTAGCATGGTGGTGAAGTATAGGTGATGGAGTATGGGTGATGATGGGTGGGGTTAGTAGTGTGGTGGTGAAGTATAGGTGATGGAGTATGGGTGATGTTTGGGTGGGGTTAGTAGTGTGGTGGTGAAGTATAGGTGATGGAGTATGGGTGATGATAGGTGGGGTTAGTAGGGTGGTGGTGAAGTATAGGTGATGATAGGTGGGGTTAGTAGGGTGGTGGTGAAGTATAGGTGATGGAGTATGGGTGATGATAGGTGGGGTTAGTAGGGTGGTGGGGAAGTATAGGTGATGGAGTATAGGTGATGATTGGGTGCGGTTAGTAGCGTGGTGGTGAAGTATAGGTGATGGAGTATAGGTGATGATTGGGTGGGGTTAGTAGCATGGTGGTGAAGTATAGGTGATGATTGGGTGGGTTTAGTAGCATGGTGGTGAAGTATAGGTGATGGAGTATAGGTGATGATTGGGTGGTGTTAGTAGCATGGTGGTGAAGTATAGGTGATGATGGGTGGGGTTTTTATTGTCATTTCAACCATATACAATGGTGTACAGTACACAGTGAAACGAGATAATGTTCCTCCAGGACCAAGGTGCTACAGAGAACAATAGACTACACATTACAACACAAAGTGCATGTGTGCAATGACACAAGACAGGTTGGAGGTGGCTAGGGTTTAGTAGGGTAGTGGTGAAGTATGTGTGATGAGTGGGTAGGGTTTAGAAGGGTGGAGGTGGCGTATAGGTAATTGGGTAGGGTTTAGTAGGGTGGAGGTGGAGTATAGGTGATGATTGGGTGGGGTTTAGTAGTGTGGTGGTAGAGTATAGGTGATGCATGGGTGGGGTTTAGTAGAGTGGTGGTAGAGTATAGGTGATGCATGGGTGGGGTTTAGTAGAGTGGTGGTGGAGTATCCATGATGATTGAGTGGGCTTTAGTAGGGTGGAGGTGGAGTATAGGTGATTAGTGGTTATGGTTTAGTAGAGTTGTGGTGGAGTATAGTTGATCAGTGGGTAGGGTTTATTAGGGTTGAGGTGGAGTATAGGTGATTAGTGGTTATGGTTTAGTAGAGTTTTGGTGGAGTATAGTTGATCAGTGGGTAGGGTTTATTAGGGTTGAGGTGGCGTATATGTGATTAATGGGTAGGGTTTGGTAGGGTGTTGGTGAAGTATATGTGATGAGTGTTACTCCGTGTCCTTTAGATAAAGACATGTTGTTACGTAATTGGTGTCGAGAGGCACTGCTTTCCTTCGCAGTGGAAAATTCGTACTCGTTTATATTGGGAATTTTTTAAGGATGTTTTTGGGATTTTCTCAAATGATTCCAAATGTTTGTCAGTGAAGGTCAAAGTGCAGCTCCGTCTTTATGACCAGGTTCTCTCTCTCTCTCTCTCTCTCTCTCTCACTCATTCATCGGTAATCTTTGCATCTATTCACATAACAGTCAAGTCCGTTTTGTACGTGAGTACCTCACACACCCAGACTGATGATACGTCGAGGCGTTTTGCGATGCACCGTATTTAAATTCACTTACAGTCACGAAATAGAGAAATACGAGCAGATCTTCCTCCTTTGTACTGGGCCGACGTTATCAGATCAGACACACCGCTACACCACTTTTACTCTTCACGCAGATCAGTGATGGTTGGATCCAAAGGCCCTCATCTTCCTCTGGGTTTTTTTCGTTTGCACGTCAGTGGAAGCTGCTGCAAATAGAAACCGATAAACAAAATAAATGGAGAAACTCCACAAAGCTGTGATACTTTAGAAAAACACAGGCTGCAAGAGTAGCCATTTGATGATTGACACAATTTGCTGTAGACGTGGCCCTGAGGCGGCAAGGCACAGGAGAAGTGACCAGATAGACGTATTCACCGCGGACTTGCAGAGTAAAGAGCATGTAGGATAATAAAAAAGGGCTGAGTAAGGGTGGAGATCTTTATCAGAGCCGACACAGGAGCGCACACACACACACATACACACACACATGTATGCGCATCCATCTGCTCATGCTTTGATCCTGGGATATGTTCAGCGTCGGCGCCTTCATACCCATATGAGTCATGTTTTTATATAGAACCCTACACAGCTACAGGTTGGAGGCACGCTTTTCCGGCGGCTATAACGAGGTACGTCCTTCGTGGAATCGGTTTATTCGGAGGAAACGGCGTCTACGGCTTTGCGGAGTTCTGTGTCATATCTCTCTCTCTTTCTCAGTGCATTCCAGGCTGTGGAGTGTGTACTTTAGAGAAGTGCATGTTTGTGTGCTCTGGCAACCTCGCCAGATGGTGCTGGGAGTGTGAGGGCACCCACTCCCAGAGGAGAGGTGTGTGTGTGTGTGTGTGTGTGCGTGTGTACGTGTGTGTGTGTGAAAGGAGAGGCGAGGAGGGGTTTTCGAATGGCATGCAGGCTCAATTAGGTCAGAGTACAACACGCTGTCAAATCCAGCGTAAGCAGGCTGATCGGCAGGAGTGTGTGTGTGTGTGTGTGTGTGTTTGTGTGTGTGTGTGTGTGTGTGTGTGTGTGTGTGCAAAATGGATAAGAATATCTGGCCTTAGGAAGAGGTTACGTGAAGCATGGTATAAATGAGATGCAGTAACCATTATGTGAAAAAGAAGGGTCTGGACAAAAATAAGATGTGTGTCTGTGTGTGTGTGTGTGTGTGTGTGTGCATGCACTGAAGTGCCAGAAAAACTGGTACACAAGTCTGGTACTCGGTGGGTCCCCCAAAGAGGGATTAGCTCAGTGAGGTCGGCAATAAACACCACACTTCTTGCAGAACCGTCCAAAGTCCTTCTATATTCCGAAGTGTTTCCAAGGGTTCCGAGGATTTCTGTGTTGCACGGTGCGTCACATGGCATCCCAGATGTGTTCCATAACGTTGAGATCTGGTGAGTTAGGTGGAAATGGCAAAACCCTAAACTCGGGTAACCATAATTTGGCATCTTCAGACGTCTGTGGTGGTTTGTAGATGTAGTAGACGTACTACAGACTGCCATCTAATAGTCATAATATAGTCATAATAGTCATATAGAGATAATACTACGTTTCCACTCTTTTTTTTTTTTAGATATCGTACTGCTAATTTTATTTGCAGAACGTTCTCTGGATGTTAGCTTTTGTGTTGCGTATGCCAGGCAAAGGTCACAGGACTAGTCCATCATTCGAAAATGCTATAACGTTATCCAAAAATGATCAGTTTTTGTTGCTAGTAAGTGTGAACAAATCAGTATCAGTAGACAGACAGGTTTTTTTTTTTATTAAATAGCAACAACCAGAGTAAACCCTACTTCCTGTTGACTTGCACATGTTTTGTACATGTTTAATCAGCAATAAGCAATATACGCCTCGTAGGCAAGAAAATAGGCTGCCATTCTAGACAAACCCCACTCCATTATAGAGCCACCGCCAGCCTGTGCATTTTGCATCGGCTCATCTATATTAAGTGTCTATTAATATGAATATGAATCTCAGCACAGGTTCTTCTTTAACTGTTTAATTGCCCCAATTAAAGCCATTACGTCCCATTAGATAAACGTTGAAGGCTCACAAGAGATGTTAACGTTTATTTCTTCGACTCGGTGAATACCTGCTCTCCTGCCCTGTCATCCGGCAACCGCATCAGCTCGGTGAAGTGTTCCAGAGCTTTATGCGCCGCTCGTTCGTGTGGAAGTAGTACACACTCTGGGATAATTAGCAGTCCTGGCTGCTCGCAGTGTCTGCGTTTCCTCTCCGAAGCATGCTCCTTTGAGTTTACTCAGGCACGTGTGTGGCTTGCGTCGCTCGCCCATGTGTGCAACATCCATCTACTGCTCACGGGCTTTGTTTGTGAATATGATCAAACACGCTGTAAGGACAAGTCCGCACTGTTCCACTTTGCGTGTTCACGTCATACCATTAACCATCGAGATTTATTTCGTGATGAAACTGCGTTCAGTGTAAACTCCGTTCATGAACGTTCTCTTCGGTTAATGTTTTCCTACACTACCCACAATGCCATTCGACTACCTGCTGACAATCAGGCCACCAGGACCCTCGGTTCACTTCTATTCAAAGAGACCCAGGCAGCAGCCTCTTTTCCTCTCTCTTACTACCTCGTCTATACACTTTGCTCATACAGATCAGCTTTTAAACCTACATTACAAAGTGAACCACTCATTGACCTACTGTGCTTGCACACAGAGTAATTAGACGTCCGTGCAGTAAAACACACACACTAAGGAATGCACGCAGCAAGGGGTAGTGAGCACATATGCCCAAAGTGGTGGTCAACCCCTATCAAGGGTACTTCAGTCTTGGCTTGTGAAAGTAAATATGAAAGTGATCTATTTGCCTACTGTTTTTGGACAAAGAAGAATGTGACCTCTGCATTCAATCCATCTGTGCAGTAAAACACACACACCAGTGATCACTAGGGGCAGTGAACACACTTGCCCGGAGAAGGGGTCAGGGCCTGGGGGTGGGGGTGGGGGATAATTTATTATCTAAGCTTATATAAGCTTAAGCTTAACCTACTACTAGGTGGAGGGGTGCTGGAGTCTATCCTAGCAGCACGAAAACACCCTGGACAAGTCAGCAGAATATTGGGCAGATACACAGACACACACACAGGGGCAATTTTGTATCTTCAGTGCACCTAAAGGCATGTCTTTTGACTGTGGGAGGAAACCAGATCTTCCAGAGGAAAACCCCAAACAGATACAGGAAATCTCAAAATGAATATGTTTCCGCATTTTTTGTCAGGAGCGATATTTTGTAAATGAAGCAGATGAGAAAAAAATCATTATGTCACCTGTTTTTAAAACTTTTTGTCAGATAAAATGAATTTGTGACTTTTTCCCAAGTCTGTGTTTGATAGCTGGATGACAGTGATCAGTCTTTATAGAATAGAAATATCATGAATCCAAAACCACACTGGTCTATTATTAGAAAAGAACACAGAGAGTCGTGTAAGTGTAGCACCGTGGCAAAGGTTCAAAGAGATTCTCCTGCTGAAATGGACCTACTTTGACTCATTTCACCTCAAGAGACCTAATAAATTAGACAATCCATGAATCAATTTATCTGGCATGTTCAGTGTGACCTAAAAAGACTTGATTTGATGACTGATTTGCTGCACTGAAGGCCTGGGATGTACATATAATGGACTCTAATTGAAGATTTAGGTTTGATTTCCTGGTATTGTGGTGATTTTTGCATTTTAGGTACCGTGTACAAATGGTACCAGCATGTCATAGATGCAGCTGTTCAAGACGGCACTGTTATCAAACACTAATGGATTTCCAAGAACTGCGGAAATGAGGGATGTTTTTCCATAAGCACATGCCATAAATAGCGTTTTGATTGTCGGTGGACCTTATTGCTACCAGTCTACGACCGCATAAACAAAATGTGTTGCCTAAGTGTTCGGGCGTTGTTCAGTCGTCTCTCGGGAACAAACGTGATTCACACTGTTCCTATTAAACAGTCCAGGAGATAAGATTATGGAAAGCAGCGTAGAGCCACCGTGTCATTGCGTGAGCACAAATAGAAAGGGTGATGGTTTGGATTAATCAGATGAAAGCTGAAATCTGGACTAGACACAAAAGCTCTTTTCAGGGATAAAAATCCTGAAATCCTGAATGTGGGAAGATTCACGTCCTTTATATACTGAGTCCATTTCTGGAACGTGAACGGGACCAGTGCGTTCATACATGATCGGAGAATGCTGGGAAATAATGATCCATGCTCCATGATCCATCATGTATTTTAAGCTGACTTATGAAATGTTTGCTCTTTGGCTTTGTCCCCATCTCAGGTGGACAATTTTTTTTAGATACCATGTGGAATGATCAGGTTGGAGGATGAAGGTTAGCTTTCATGTTCCGTATGCCAGGCAAAGGTCACAGAACAAGTACTTCATTAAAAATGCTATAATCTTATCCAAAATTGTTTTTTTTTTCTTTTAAGTTTGAACAAATCAGAATCCTAAGACAAACTGATTTTTTTTTTTTTTATTAAGTAGCAACAACCAGAATAAACCGACCTCCTGTTGACTGTTGTTCTGTTGGATCAGACCAGGTGGCCTAGCCTCAGCACACACAGTGAATATCACTGAGCCTTGGGTGTCCATGACCCTGTTGCCGTTTCACTGGTTGTCCTTCCTTAGACCACTTTTGGTAGGGTCTAACCAATGTAAGACCTGCTGTTTTGGAGATGCTCTGGCCCACTTGTCTAGCCATCACAATTTGGCCCTTGTCAAAGTGACTCAGATCAGATTATCTTGTTACAGTGGGGCATGTCAAATGGTGAATTATGAGTGAAGTGGCAGTTGGAATTTGGAAAAATGGAGTTTCTTTGACCAAAAGGAAGAGCAACTGGTGAACCACTGACAGGGTCATAGTCACCCAAGGTCTAGTTATGTGTGGGTCTAGCCCTTTTGGATCCAACAACAGGTCTACAGAAGAATCTGTTGCTAACACCTTAATGCCAGAACACCTTCAGGGGTCTTGTGGAGTCCATGCCTCGGTGGGTCAGAGCTGTTTTGGCAGGTCAAGTTAATGTTTTTGCTGATCATATTATATGACAGCTTATCAGATTTACTCTTGTGGGAATTTTGGCTCCTTGACTTTTGGCTCCATGAGGATGAGCATCCAAAGACATGTTTAAAATAAATGCAACTTTAGCTGTGTCTGCCATTTTGTACCGAAATGGAGTTAAGCAACCAGTTTCAGAAATTGGGAAACACAGGCTTGTTTCTGTGTGTAGAGCAGGCAGGCAGATTTGTGAAAACGCTAGCGAAATAAGGCTACATAACCACATACATAATATCTGCTAGCATGACCTGCACTACGCGTTACCTCAGGTTAAAGCTGTTGAGAGAAAATGAAAGTGCTAGCTGTAATGTTTTTCACTTTCAACTCATAGCCAAAACATTCACACAACAGCCTGAATTTTTCCATGACATTATATTATAAAATTACAAAGTAATATATTATAAAATAATATGTTATGATATATTTAGCTAACAAATCGTTGGCAAAACAGAAGTGTTTGATATTGCAGACTTCCTACAAGATCAACACTGCCCGAGTTTCCTATTTCCGGTTTTCCATCCCGTTTCCATTTTCCGTGCACTATGATATAAATACATGCCAGCGCATTAACATATCCATGGCTCTTGCTCTTCTGTTGTGAAAGACCTTTGTTCCTCTTGCACACTTTTCTGGGTAAAAAATGTTGAACTTCATCTCAGTGCTGCTGCAGTGCCACTGCTCTGTGCAACACCACTGTTGGTGTATTGACCGAGTTTGTCACAGTTTGCAGTTTCTCTCAGGAGAGAGACTTTTATATAGACGCTTTGGGAATGATCTCTTACTCGAACGTAGTCTTGAGGTAATGCCATCGATGTTTGGCGTTGTATTCCTCACACATGGTTTACACTGGCTTTTCTACCAGTTTTCCACCATGCTCAGCTGTTGCTTTCCTTCTCTCTCTCTCTCTCTCTTTCTCTCTCTCTCTCTCACTCTCTCTCACACACACACGTTTTGATTTAGTTGCTGAAGGCAGTTAATGAAAGTAGAGGTTTTAATTATTGTTATGAAGGACAAGCGTGTTCAAAATCTGATAGATAAATACAGTAAAGTGCCGCTGAATAGAACTGGTAGTGTAAAAAAAAAAGAAGAAAAAAACTGGTACTGGTGGTGTAGGACTGCAAAAAAAAAATGGGGCATGGACTTATAAAGCTTACAAAAAATTGCTGTTGGGAATATGAAACAAAAAGGGTTTATATACACAAACTTAAGGGCAGGGTAACTCAATACAGGCGAACACAATGTACATAAAACAGGTAGGATAAACACAACTAACATTCAAGTGACTGAAAACATGTGGAAATTTAATCTTAGATCGATTCAACTTTTTTGTCATTGCTCAGTAGATTTTTTTTTATTTTTTATTATTAGTTATTTTTATTATTTAAGCAATAATACACTCAAAGTTTGTGCTACATTGTGAGATATTGGTACTGGTGTGCTGTGGGCTTAGCTCAGTACACCAATGCTAAAAACTCACGATATAGTACAAACCTCAAGTGTATTAGTGCGATTATACCACAGTTCCGTTATCAGCGTTTATTGACAGATTTTAAGATGAAGTGGATGGAAAAATACGATCTGTGTGTTTATCAACATTCTGTGAGGTAAAATAGTTCCATTCTACCAGACGGCCCGCTGTTAAAATATCTACTGTTATATATCTAAACGCCCGCTGCTGCTGAAACACCAGACTAAAACCGTCGAGGAGCATCATTAACTACCTAATAATTATTATACAGATAATAAACACAAATACATCCATTAATAAAATAGGATCTATTGAAAATAAAGTACAAAAAAGGATTGATAATATTAAACTATTATTAAACTATTATTATTATTGTTGTTATTATTATTATTATTATTATTATTATTATTATATATTAAACTATTATTTAGCTAAAATTATTTCATTAAAAAGTATGGCTGCTGTGTTTAGCTTGTAAATGTTGGCGTCATTGCTAGGGTTACATGTGTAAACCATGTGGCGTAGTGATAATTGTAGAGCTTCAGTCCGAGTCCTGTTATTACACGATGGAATGTCTCTCGGCCAATCACATTGCAGGGTCAATACTTTACAATATAACTAGAATTTTTATTTAATTATTTGAAAACAAAACCAAAGTTTTTCTGATTTTTTTTATTTATTACTTGATGATTTTGTTTGTTTGTTTGCTTGGTTGGTTTTATTTTGCCCACCATATATTGCAATCTTGCCTAATTACAATATCACCCCTGTTGTGGTTAGCCTCACGCCGTCATCACAGACGTTTATACGAGAACCCAATTTTCTATGGTGACATTCGATCATGTGTTGTATTGATAATGTTCAGCGTTTGGACAGGATATCTTTGTTGCTGATGGTAGAAACTGGGTGAAGGTTAAGTAGGAGCTACACAGAGGAGTTGAATCCTTATTTTTAGAGGTATTTATTTTAGCTTACACCTTTAGAGACATTTGGACCATTATAGCCTTGGGCTTAATCCAATTTTAAATACGATCAGCGGTGTGCAATTCAATTCAAAAGCAATCACGTCCTGTTTGGAATCAGTTCAGTTTGAATCAATTGAACAACCGAGGATGAGATTCAGTTAATTCATTAATCACAGGAAGTAGATATCTCAGGTATATCAGGCATGTCTTCGGGTAAAAATACTCTCGCTACATTTGAAGCGTTAACATATCAGTCTCAATACATACGACAAAATAACCGGAATTTTAAAATATACTTCAAGTTCATGTTTTCTCCGTATGTATTCGCCAGATATCACACCAGTGACGAACATTTATGGGGCCAGTCATTCAAGATTTAAGAAAAAAAGTAAATGGAGAGAAACTCAGAGTTGATTTTGTCCAAGGTTTCTGAATACAGATGCTTTCTTTCAAATCCAGACAAAATAAAAATTACATTAGCTTAGTGTTAACTTCATTAACATTAGTGCTAACTAAACAACTTAAAATATGTCTTATCTTATAACAGGCAAATACACTGAAGTACACCAGTCTAATCTTTGGTAGGTCCCCCCATATCTTGGAGGGAATGTTGCACAAACATGCTGATGTTTGCTAAGGTCCCAGCATTGAATTTCAGTATTACCTGAGGCAACACTATACGCCTATCGCACAAAACAAATCTTACCAGTCATTGCTAGTATTTTTACGGCCACACACCGCTTTCAAAGGGTCGAGGTTTTGCTGAAATTCTTGTAGTCACGGTACACGCTTAAAACAGTCATGCTTGAAAATCTAAACACCTTTTCTACCTCTGAAACGCTATGACTCATCTCAAATGTGTTTGTGAAACGTTCAACCTGAATTTGTTGAATTTACTTGATATAATATATATATTCCACCTACTACCTTTTCTTAGTCAGGTTAACATGCTTTTTTTGTTTAGAGAACAGTTTATTGGGTAACATTTTACGGTGTACTGTTGAATAAAATGGAAAAGTTTGTCAGTTTTACTGTTACCTTTATTTTTTACTGTAATTGATTATATTTTATACGTATCTGTGTATACAGACAATTATGTATGTATCCTCTTTTATTTTATTATAATTTTATTATCATTTATAAATAAAGAGTTTAAGGAAATACACACAAAAAAACAGCACACTAGTCTAATACCTGGTAGGTTTCACAAGGGGCATGGAAGTATTCTGTAGGCAATAAACACCATACTTCCTGCAGAAAGCTCTACAATTCTGTTGTATTCTGACGTGTAGGATTTCTGTGTTGCATGGCATCCCAGATGTGTGTGATAACGTTGAGATCTGATGACTTAGGTGTGACTGGCAAAACCCCGAACTCAGATAAATGTTCCTCTAAGCGTAATTTGGCATTTCAAGACATGTGGTGGCTCATTGTCCTGTAGGAAGAGGCCAAACCCATTAAACGAATGCCAGTGTAATTCATCAGGAAGGAGGCACACACAGTGTTCACCTGTGAGAGATGTTCTGTAGATGTACCAGGGGGGTCACATGGAATGCCAGCGAAACTAACACCGGAAGTCGATGTATTTTGCATAGGCTCGTCTGTACCAATTTTTCTGGCACTTCAAAAATCCTTCATTTAAATTCAGTTAAGGACTGAATAAAAAAAATGAGAGAAGTTGTGAGTTGTGACAACTCTTTTCTGTCACACTGTTCATATGCATATATTATAATATTGATATTATGTAGTAATAACAATATTATAAATGTTATTTTTATTTAATTGTTTTTTTTTCTTATACTTCTCTACTTCCTATACTGGCTATAATTATTGTTGGTATCAATTTTTGATTCTCAATCTTCTATGGTTGCACCTCTTTGAGGTCTCCACAGACAACCTCATCCACTTACATTTGATCTCATTTATACAACCGAGCAGTTGACGGTTAGGGGTATTGCTCAAGAGCCCAGCAGTGGCAGCGTAGTGGTGGTGGTGGTGTGATCAGAAGTCAGAAAGATCATGAGTTCAAATCCCACCACTTCTGCATCTTTCATCATCTTTCCAACCTCCTGTATGTCCTCCCACACAACCGCCCAGAAACCTTCACCTTACCACAGCCATGCAGATGACGCTCGGACTTATTTAGCCCCAGACATTCGCCCCAGACAAATACAGGCCCCTGGACTCTCTTTAAAAGTGCCTGGAGCACAATACTTACTGGATGACACCAAAATTTGAATGAAGATGAAACAGAGATTATTGTGATTGGCAAAAAACACCTAAAAACTAAAGATCCAGATCATAACCTTGGTGTATCAATAGACAGTTCACAATGCAGCAGCTAGATTAAAAAAAAAACAAGAAAATCACCCCCATTCTTAACACATTACACTGGCTACCACTATAATAAATCTATATATAAATCTCTTAATGGTGTTGGACCAGTATATCTACCTGATTTGCTGAGCCAGGCAGAACCTTCAGGTCATTATGATGTAGTCAGTTGGCCCTGAACAAAGCATGAAGAGGCAGAGTTTACTTATTATTATGTTTTTAAATGGCACCAGTTGTTGAAGGATATTAGAAGTGTCCTGACACCAGATTTAAAAAAAAAGATCAAAATTAAACATACTCATATTTGGCCAGGATTTCAGCTTAGGTTAGACAACGTCCCTCGAGATCCTGTAGCCCTCCACTTTTAACTTTTAAAATGATGAACTTTTTCAAAAATTCTTTCTTAGGATAATTTTAAAAGCACTTTTTGATTTAGCACTTATATTTTAAATCAGGTGTAAATTCAGGTTTTATCTCTTTTACTAACAATTTTAAACTTTAGTCTTTATTATTCTTTTGAATATTGTTATTCAGAAGAATATTTTTACTTTTATTATTCTTATCTGAAGCACTATGTATTGCTGCCATGTATAAAAAGTGTACCAACAAACTTGCCCTACCTCAATCTCGCCTTTAAACCCAATCCAAACCACCCTGAACTGTCCCTATAATATCCTAATTACAAATCATGTCCATCTTCATCACTCGAGATGAAAATATCATCATCTAGGAAACATGCAAAACATTTACAGCAAATTTACGTACCGAACGAATTGAACTGTTTTTGTTTATATAATTAAAACACACGTTTTAACAGGTTGGTAAGGATTTTCAATGCTCAAACATGTGCTTTAAAAAGGCTTGAGTTCGATCATATGTTCTGAAAATCTATATTCTAGAGATAATGTAAGATATATTATAATATTTGACCAGTGATCTATAATATACACTGTTGTAATAAAAGGAATCTGAAATGATTTTAAATATGCATGCAACAAAGAAATACAACAGCTATATGTGATATATAATGTTTCAAAGCCATTTTTTTTCTTTTGGACAAGGTATGAATTGAATTCTTGAATTTCCTTTTGTTATTAATACAGTGATCCGTCTATAAGATGCACTGTAGAAAAAGGAAAATGCAGAATTAATATAGTCATCTATCGTGATTTGTCCAGGCCCAGCTTTGCTGAATGATGGCATATATAAAGCTTGTTATTCGACTGCAATCTTTTTACACTGAATCGATTATAAATGAATTATCCAGATGGTTGATGAACTTATTTTAACACTATATTTGAATTTTTCAGTGTTTCCACCTGCATATTTTTTTGTTTCTGCCATTTTACTTGGTGCATGCTGTTGCTGTGCATGCTCTGTGTGTATACAAATGGGCTTGTGTATGCAGGCAGGTGTGTACATGAACAATAGGGAATAGTGGCCACTCCATAGTGGAGCACTCGCACATCAGCGTGTGTGTGTAGGAGAACAACATACGGTTTTGAACAGTGATGCGGATGAGATGTATATATGAGACGTGATGATGGTCTGATAGGCTTGTGAAGCACATATATAATTCTGTAGACATTGAACACCGTACTTCCTGCAGAACTGTCCGCAATTCTGCCGTGCCTCCACAGCATCCTAGATGCGTTCAATAACATTGAGATCTGGTGACTTGGTGACTTGGTTTGTCCTGTTGAAAAGACTGAATGCAGGACGTGAGCGGGTGTAACTCATCAGCGCTCACATCAGGAAGTGTTCACCTGTCAGAGATATTTGGAGACGTACCAGAAGTCCCATTGAATAAGAGCTAAACAAAACCCATACCATTATGGAGCCACCACCAATCTGTATCAGGGTTTAATTTTTTTTTACAGGCTATACCAGTTTTTCTTGCACTTTAGTGTGTGATATTTTTAAAATTCTTAAACTGCACTATTCTTTCTTGCTGCTCAATAAGCATTCAGCAGTTATCGATCTATTATATCAGTACATCAGGCACTAACCGTGATCTATAATATACACTACTATAGTTCAAATGAATCAAAAATTATTTTTAATAAGCATATGACAAAGAAATACAACAGCTATGTGTGATATATAATGTTTCAAAGCCATTTTTTTTCTTTTGGACAAGGTACAAAATGCCTTCTGACACTTGGCTTGGCTCAGGTCTTGGCTCAGACGTACACGTTTATTGCCGGCTCAGATCTTGGCTGCGCGGTGGTGGTGGTGGTGGGGGGCGGGCCAGTACGCATCCGTCACCGGACTCTCAATGTGCCAAACTTTAACAGTGCAATAAAGCAAACCTGTGAGCTCAAGTTTCATCTGCTGACTCCACAGTCTATCAAGTGTGATGTTGTAAAAGTAGGAAAACTTTTTTTTTTTTTTTTTTGCAATATAATAAATAATGAAGGAAATAAACAAACAATCTGACACCAACTTTGCTCCTCTAAATCTGACTCTGCTTAGTAAAAGAAAGCCATTATTTTGCACCACATGCATTAATGCTACCAATTTAATCTCGGAGCAGACGCATATCGGCTAATATGAATGTTTTCCTGCGCTGATGTTTTGTAATGCAGTGCGCTCAGTGCAGTCAGTGCTGACATTTGGTTTAGTGCTTATTGGTCCACTGAGACACATTTAACAGCCCATGTTCTCTGTTTACAAATGCTTAATATCTGTTTTCTGTTATTTGCTCTCATCCTGTACACTATCCTCAATTTCTAACTGAACGCCAGTCGTTTACAAATACATAAATACATAAGAAAATATATGTTTCTTTTTTTTTTCTTAGATCTCAAGGATCTTTTAATATCCAGCGAGCTCATCGTGTAGCGACAGTACATTCTGTCTTTGTGTTTCAACGCGCACGATCGTATTATCTAAACATAGAAACACATAGACGGAGAGACAGACGTACAATCAGGGACGAGGTTACTCGCATAAAGAAGATTAGTCAAACAAGTCCCAGGGTTTTTCTTTTCCCCACTGAGCCCTGACTGACCAGACACATCCTTATAGGGTATCTGGTCTTTCCCCCGACGTCAATCAATCAGCACATTGTTATCAAAGTTATTTCAAGTCTCATATCTTTATGTGTCTGCCCTGCAATGGACTAGCAGACATTTCCAATGACCAATGGGATAGACTTCCAAGCATCCAAGTATCCCCCACCACCCAGTACAAGGATAAGCAACAAGAATTTGGTCTTGCCATGTCCCACCATG
>JAOVVF010000025.1:22641546-22658384 GCA_028565595.1 Duopalatinus emarginatus
TATAGGGATACAGAGGTTGTGTTGGGGTGGAGAAAATCAGTAGCCCAGGTGCCCTGGACAAGCTGATTGTATGTCTGGGCTATGTCTGGGCTATTAGAAGGCTCAGTGGGCTAGCAGTTACTGGTGTTTTTTTTTTCTTTCTCTTTTAGCAGCCAGGGAAAGAAAAACACTGTAGGTACTGATGTTCACAAAATACGTGTTTATTAGGTTTGTATACAGTACTTGTATGGCACTCGTTCTGAATCCAATCACCTACTGTACATCATCCAGGGATGGATGGATGGATGGATGGATGGATAGATATATGCATTTATATATACATTTACTCGCATATTTGTATGCATTTACATACATAGTACTTTATATTATAATATATAAGGCATGGAATATTGCTATTTGTATTACAATATACAAAACATACAGTGGTTCAGTATACAGTATTCAGTGATCAGTGAGTGTATATAGTCCTTAATAAGTCCGGTGTGTTCAATGTGGACAGTAGTTGATCTAATATAGCGTGAAGTTCAGGATAGAGTGGTGGATAGTTGCCTGTGAGTTTGCTTGCATGGACCCAATTCCAAGTCGATGAACCCAACCAAACCCACCAACACTAACCATTCTAACAACACCACCAAAACACAAGCTAAGTAGACAATATTGATTAATTAAGTGGCTGCATCCCATGCCAAATTCAGGGCATGCATCATTTGAAGGCTGCATTTAAGGACCATTTGCTTCACAGAAACTCAACTAGGCGGTCCCGTTTCAAAGCCTCCTCCGTATGCAGCTGGGAAAGGTGCCGTTATTTAACAGAATTTAGACCACAGTTGGTCTAAACTTGTTGGTCTAAAAGAGGTAAGACACGGTTGATGTCACTCAGTGGTTTTCTGAAATATAGCGCTTTTTTTGAAATGGCAGAAGTGGTGAAACGGTGGCCTCAGACCTGGGTTTGAATCCCCTTTTCGGTGTGGGTTATTTCCAGGAGCTCTGGTTTTCTCCCACGGTCCAAAGACATTTTGTCATACTGGCAACCTAGAGATACGAAATTGCTCTTCTTTGGGGCGTGAGTGTGTGTCTGTCTATGTATTTGCACTACAGTGGACTGGAGACCTGTCCAGAGTGTAACCCTGCCTTGTACTCAGTGAGCACCCTGCATGAACCAGTAGTAGGATAAGCAGTGTAGATAATATGAGGAAGAGGGAGAGAGAGAGAGAGAGGGAGAGAGAGAGGGAGAGAGAGAGAGAGAGAGAGAGAGAGAGAGAGAGAGAGAGAAGGTTTAAAGATCTCATCGCGATTGGCAAAGACATCGTTGCAACACATGATATCTATATGTGTACAAGGTTGCTGGGTGCTGGAGGTTGACAGACATATGCCAATGGTGAAAGTGTTTCTACTTTCTTTCTAAAAAGCCACACTGACATATACTTGTCTTCCTTCTTTTTCAGTTCAAGTCAAGTTTAAACACTTGCTTTTTTTAATTGCCATTGACGTTTATGAGCTGATTCTGACAGTAGTGGAAGTATTTACATTAATGATATTTAGCAGACGCTCTTAAGTACTTGAAGGTAGGATTTTGCTAGAAATAAGCCATACATTACCTAAGTCCTATAATCTAAAGTAGAGAACTGTGCAGGACTTTTCTCTTCAGCCCGCTCCCGCCCGCTGCTAACGAATTTCTGACCATTACCTCCCGCGACCGTGTGTGCAGAGTGTCCGCCCATTCCCGCGATGTGTATGTCCACTCCTGCCTGCAACCCGCGAAGCTATGAGAATTATTCACGTAGTTTTTAAATGAAATAAAGGCAGTTTCATATTCTATTATCATTCTCTGTATTTTATTTACTTGGAATTACCTTTAGGCTATAGTCCATAATCCCGCAGTGTTTTGTTTTAGCCGCCCATTCCCGCCCGCAGCTAAGTGCAAACCGCCCGTTCCCGCAAGACTTGCGTCGGGACCCAATCCCAGTGCAGACCTCTAATCTAAAGTATTCCTAGAATATGCAATACCTGTGAACAAAACGAGACAGTAAATGCGCTGTAACTTGCATAGGTTGTGTTGAACTGAGTCAGTGTGCAATTGAGTGCTCTCGTAAGAGAAAGGTCTTCAGTCAGCGTTCGAAGAAGTGTAAGTGATTCTGCTGTATGGACACTTAGGAGTAGTTGGTTCCTTCACCTTGGTGCCAAGACAGAGAAAAGTCTGGACACTTGCCTCCCATCTGTCCTGAATGATAGTGGGTCAAGTCAAGCATACTTGAAGCACAAACGGCTTTGGGTATGTTTCTGGCTTTGACCATCAGGTAAAAGAGGACCGTTTTTGTTTCTGTAGGCCAGTGTCAGGTTTTTATATCTGTCAATCAAGTAAAGGGTTTGTCGGAATGGTGTGACATGGCTGAACTTGGGTACGGACTTGATGGTACTCATAGGCAGAGGTAGGTAGAATAGCCAGAAATTGTACTTAGGTAAGAGTATTGTTACTTTAGAATAATCTGACTCAAGTAAACTCAACTACTGAGAAACCGCTTTGTTTAACATTCAGGACGTCAAATAACACACCTGAATGCACAAAAATATAAAACAGCAATGAACAAATTCAGATGTGGAGAATATCTATTAAACAACTAAAACAATAATAAATTAAATCTTTACAAAGTAACATTGATAAAATTCTCTTTAGGTTGGATTGTACTGTGCTTCTGTGCTCCTTTCAGTCTGTGTTTGCCACAGGGGTTTTGTGTGTGGTCATGTGACAAATTGGCTCTGTTTGATTGGTGAAACAGAGTCAAACGTCGTTAGTGGCTACATTTGATTGGTAAGACACAGTCATGTGACAAAGCCTCTGTTGGAAGTCTCGAAAAAAGAAAACAGAACATAAAGAGATCAAGCTTTAGACGGATCAATAAACATAAGTAGAGAGCAGAATGTAGCTTAATGTAACAAAGTAAAAGTAGCGCTTCTTCACAAATCTACTCAAGTAAAAGTAAAAATATGCTGCATTAAGGCTACTCTTATAAGTACAAAACAGAATAAATGAAGTGGGTTACTACCCACCTGTGCTTATAGGCGAGCCAGCCAGGAGGGGGTTGCAGCAATGTAGTCTTGAGATGAAGTGGCCTACCTAGAGAGAAACAGTCAAATTCTGTGAACGTATTACTACGAAAACCTTCTCCAAGGCTACGTGCTTCTGTCGATCAACTTTTTCCAGTTGTTGCTTCTAAAACCAGGAATGTTCTGATTGTCAGTAAATTCAGACCGTTTTTTTTTGTTTGTGTGTGTGGCTGATGACAGACACCATTTCACAGTGATACTTTTTTTTTTTTTATTATCTCTGAGCATCTATTAACGGTAGGTATCAGGATGCCAACAAATATGATTAACAGAAGACCACACACACACACACACACACACACACACACACACACACACACATACATGCAGCAAAAGCTTATTTTACCACAAGAAGACACACCAAACACTCTCATAATTCTAGCAGCATGTCTTCTTTTTTGTCTGCTCATGCCCATCTGTTCTTTATTTCAGATTGTGTATTTCAGGAATGTTTAGTGTGTGCGCACTTATGTGTGTCCCTTTGTGTGTGTGTGTGCGTATGTGTGTGAAGCCGTAGTTGATCCAACGGGCTTTAGAAAGAAGGAATTAGCCACTTTTAATATACGTCATGTCTCTACCTCTACCTCTTTCATTGCCCTCATCCCAGTGCGAGGCGCAGCAGGTAGCAGATTTCGCTGTCAACGTCGCTCCGAAGCGTGCCAACGTGCTCTGTCAGCGGTTGCCGCTCGAGGCTTTAAGGATTACCATATCTGTTTTTGCAGAATACAAATGGAAATTTTACTCACAACTTCCTGTTCTTTGAGTTACCATTTTACAGATTCTCTTAAAAATAGTAGACAGATTCCCCGCTGCATGTTGTGGGCCAGCTTGTCACAGGAAAGAATGTTTCCATGTAAGTGCAAGAAAGAAAAAAAAAAAGCAGAAGTACTATGCTGAGATCTGGAAACAACCCGGGAGAACGTGCACGAAAGAAAGCCGAGATGACTATTGCCATCACTTCTCCTTTACTGCAACGGAGCCTGAAACCGAGCATGCTCGAGAGGGACGAGAGGCATACAACAGGGAAACAGGGAAAGTGGAGCTGTGGAGTAAAGTGTACCTTAATTAAGAATGCCAGTTGAGGTTGAGGTCCTGCAGAGATAGAAATATGGTCTACGGAAAGCTTTAAAACCAAAGAACGTTATTATAAAATTGTGCGACTGTCTGTGCTCTTTCAGATGGCGGTGTGGATTCAGGCTCAGCAGCTGCAGGGTGATGCCCTGCACCAGATGCAGTCTCTGTACGGCCAGCATTTCCCTATAGAGGTGCGACACTACCTGTCCCAGTGGATAGAGGGCCAACTCTGGTACGTGTCTCCGTGTCATGACCGATTAACGCGTCTCTAAGGCGGTGCTGTTGAATTCTTGAATCTGATTGGTCGGGAAGGGTTCTGACAGCCTCTGACGACTCTTGACAGTAGTGCCGTCATAAACCACAGGTTTATATTGAAGTGTTTCTTGTATCGTAACACTGTATGTAATGTAATCCCAAGGTTTTTCAAAAGTTTCATGGGGAATGTTAATACAATCAAATCGGAACGTTTTTTAAAGGTTTGTATATAAGGCAGGAAAATGCTCTATAAACCTGTCATATTTACATTTTTAAAACAAACCTTCACGAAACGTTCCGGTAATTAAAACATTTCCAGAACGTTCTTGAAACCAAAAAGTCTTGGTGGATGATCCACATAGCCTATAGGTTGATATTTACATTTACATTTACGGCATTTGGCGGACACCCTTATCCAGAGCGACTTACAAGAGTGCTTAGTTAAATTCTTGGAGTATCTGAAGTTAGTAAAGGTAAATCAGGATTCAAGAACACAGACCAGAATCCTACTAGAAAAGAGCCATGTAGTATCAATTATCTAAAAATTTTTTACACTAGTCAATCTGCAGAGAGAAGACAACAAAAACCAAAAGTCACAAAACTGAACAAATAAGACAAATACAGTGCACAAACATTTATTTTTCAATTAAGTTTCAATTAACCTTCAATTAAGGTTGATTATAGTGAAGTCTTCTGTAATGGGAAGTTTATGTAACCATCTATGGAACAAGTCTTTAGTGTTTTCCAACATGGATTTTGTATCTGTGTGTATTCATGACACGTTAATCCTGACCCGTTTGACTACTTTCTGGATCTCTCAGGGACGCGATCGACCTGGAGAACCCGCAGGAGGAATTTAAAGCTAAGCGCTTGCTGGACAGTCTAATTCAAGAACTACAGAAAAAGGCAGAACACCAAATGGGAGAGGATGGCTTTCTGCTCAAGATCAAACTAGGCCACTACGCTGCACAGTTAAAGGTAAACACACACACACACACACACACACACACACACACATACAGATATACACACATATATACACACACACACAGCCCTTATTTGCTGTATGCCTCAGAGCGAAAGCACACTAAGCATAAACACACACACAAGCAGTATGTAGGCAGGCCGTCTTCCTGACCCCGGACCAGACGGCGGTGCGGCGTAGGAGCGGTGAGGACCTCTGATCTGTAATGGATACGTGAGCTGACATGATTAATGACGACAGTCAAGATGAAACAGAAAGAACATGTTGTGTTTCAGAGCACATACGACCGATGTCCGCTGGAGCTGGTGAGATGCATCAAACACATTCTCTACACGGAGCAGAGACTCGTCAGGGAAGCTACTAATGTGAGTAATACACACACACACACACACACACACACACACACACACGCTCACACACTTACTCTAGTATTTTACTGAAATTCTGATTATGAAAGAGGAAACGACTTGGTTTCAGAGTTCTGTAACACTCTTGATTAGTGTATATTTAGGCAATACCTCATTATTTTTTATTGTTTTATACTTGTGCAAGTTCTGTAAATATCGTAAATATTTATATATTAACTATTGCAATGTAAATCTCGCAACAATTCCTGTGCTTCTGTTTTACGTTGTATAGTGACGAGTCAGCAAACTCTTTAACCCTGCAGTTAAACCAGACCTGTGTGTGATTGTACGTGTGTGAATGTATATATGTGAATGTGTGTGTGTGTGTGTGTGTGTGTGTGTGTGGTGATTGACAGTCGAGCTCACCGCTGAGCGGGATGTTGGACAGCATGTCTCAGAAGTACCAGCAGATCAACCAGGCGTTCGAGGAGCTGAGGGTCCTGACGCAGGACACCGAGAGCGACTTGCGCAAACTTCAACACAACCAGGAGTACTTCATTATACAGTATCAGGAGAGCCTACGAATACAGGGTAGGCACACACACACACACACAGACACACACATGAAGTGGGGACCTTTTATTGACATAATTATTAATGCAGCTAATTAATGCTATGTTATAAATCTAAATCCTAAACCTAGTAATAGAAAGACAACCTTTTGAGTTTTTATCATTTTGTTTATTGTTAAAACACACAACACATACACACAAACACACACACACACACACTAACGGTTTCTTCATGGGGACTTGCCATGTCCCCGTAAGCTCAAAACTATTACATATTCATTTCCTTGTGAGGGAAATATATACACTCACGTGCCATAAAAACTAATACAGGTGAGCGTATGCAAAATAAACAGGCTGGTGGTGGCTCTATAATGCTGTGGGGTTTGTTAAGCTGACATTGCATGGGACCCCTGGTACATCTACAAACGTCTCTGACAGGTGAACACTGTGTGTGCTTCCTTTCTGACGAGTTACAACAGTTCACATCCTGCGTTTATTCTGATGGGTTTGGCCTCTTATAACAGGACAATGCGCCACCACAGACCACCACAGGGTTTTGCCCAAGTCACTAGATCTCAGTGTTATCCAACAACATCTGAGATGCCATGCAACGTGTTGTGGAACTGGGCTCGGAATATGGCACAACTGTGCACTTTCCTGCAGGAAGGATTGCCTACAGAATTTTTTCCGCAAGCTTGTGAAGTCCATGCGCCATAAGCGACCTAGCAAGTATCGGACCGGTGTACCATTCTAGTATCAGTGATTAATGATATGCAGAATATCACAATTTGTAAATTAGCAATATGCAGTCACGTATGGAAACATCTGAGGATCGACATCTGGCACTGTTCTCAAATCCTGAGTGAGAATTCAACAGCGCTGTGGTCTCACTGCGCTAAATCCTGCCTCTTGTTTTAGCTAGGACCGACTTCTTAAGCATGCAAGTGTGTGTTATTGACCCTGGGGTGTGTTTCTCATGTGCGTGTGTCTCATAGCTCAGTTATCGAGTCTGGCCACGATGCCCCCCGCTGACAGACAGCTGCGAGAGCCGAGCCTCCTCAACAAGAGAGCCACGGTTGAAGCCTGGCTCACCAGAGAAGCCAACACCCTACAGAAATACAGACTGGTAAACACACACAAACACACACACACACACACACAATTGACGCACAAATGTTCCTGTTTAGTGATTCACAGAGTTTAATTTTAGGTCAAGTCTGTTTTATGAGATGATGCATAGTGCTAATTTCTGCAGATGAGGAACTGAAATAAGAGCAACGGCTATAGGACCAGGTTTTTATGAGCAGCCAGAGGGTTTGTTTTAACTGATAACGCTTTGCTAGTGCTTGGCGTCAACAACTAGCGCAAAAGCCGCACACACACACACACAGGTTTACACACAAACAACGTGCATAGACCTGACAGATCAGGTGTCCGGATCCAGTATCTAGATTCAGAAATCGTATCCAGATTTAGTATCCAAATGCAGCATCCAGAACAAGTGTCCAGATCCAGTATCGAGTTTCCGTGTCTAAATCCGGTATCCAGATCCAGTATCCAAATCCCTTATCAAGGCTCAGTACCCAGACATGGTAATCAAATACAGAAATAGCACTCAGATGTCCAAATCCGGTATCTAGATCAAATAACCAGATCCAAAATGCAGATTCAGTATCCGGATAAAGCATCCAAATACAGATCCAGTATAAAGATTTAGTATCCAAATCCAGTACCCAAATTTAGTATCCAAATACAGATCGAATATCCAGATTCAGTATCCAGATCACAAATCTAGATTTATTATCCGGATCAAGTAGTCTAATCCAGTATTTAAATCCATTATACAGATCCAGTATCCAGATTCAGCATAAAGATTCAGTGTCCAAATTCCGTATCCAGATCAAGAATCTAGATTTATTTTCCAGATTAAGTGATCTAATCCAGTATTTAAATCCATTATACATTATCCAGATTCAGTGTCGACATCTAATATCCAAATTCAGTATTCAGATCCAGGTTCCAAAAACAGATCCAGAATTCGGGTTTTAGTGTCCGAATACAGTATACAAATTCAGTATCCAGATTTAGTATCCAAATACAGATCAAGTATCATATTCAGTATCCAGATTAAGCATCTAGATTTATTATCCGGTTCAAATAGTTTAATCCAGTATTTAAATCCATTATACAGATCCAGTATCCAGATTCACTATCCAAATCTAATCAGTATCCAAATCCAGTACCCAGACTCCACATCGAGATTCATGCAGTATGCAGATTCTCTATCCACATCTAATATCCAGATTCAATATTCAGATTTAGTATCCAAATACAGATCCGGTATCCAGATTCAGTATCCAAATCCAGTACCCAAATTTAGTATCCAAATACAGATAGAATATCCAGATTCAGTATCCAGATCAAAAATCTAGATTTATTATCCGGATCAAGTAGTCTAATCCAGTATTTAAATCCATTATACAGATCCAGTATCCAGATTCAGCATAAAGATTCAGTGTCCAAATTCCGTATCCAGATCAAGAATCTAGATTTATTTTCCAGATTAAGTGATCTAATCCAGTATTTAAATCCATTATACATTATCCAGATTCAGTGTCGACATCTAATATCCAAATTCAGTATTCAGATCCAGGTTCCAAAAACAGATCCAGAATTCGGGTTTTAGTGTCCGAATACAGTATACAAATTCAGTATCCAGATTTAGTATCCAAATACAGATCAAGTATCATATTCAGTATCCAGATTAAGCATCTAGATTTATTATCCGGTTCAAATAGTTTAATCCAGTATTTAAATCCATTATACAGATCCAGTATCCAGATTCACTATCCAAATCTAATCAGTATCCAAATCCAGTACCCAGACTCCACATCGAGATTCATGCAGTATGCAGATTCTCTATCCACATCTAATATCCAGATTCAATATTCAGATTTAGTATCCAAATACAGATCCGGTATCCAGATTCAGTATCCAAATCCAGTACCCAAGATTCAGTACGCAGATTCACTATCGAAATCCGGTATCCAGATTCAGTATACAGATCCAGTGTCCAAATACAGATCAAGAATAATAGGTCAAGAATATCCAGATCAAGAATAACAGATCTGGTATTTAGATTCAGTGTCCAAAAACCAGTACCAATATACAGTTTGCAGATTGAGTATCTAAATCCAGATTCAACATCCAGATCCAGATTCAGCATCTAGATTCAGTAACCAATGTATTCACAATGTATTCCTGTGTCAAACACAGTGTTCCTGGGACAGACTCTAGAGTCACAATGTCCAGGATAAAGCATTTAATGAACGAAGGTAAAAATTTAACTGTGGTGTGTGTGTATGTGTGTGTGTCCAGGGCCTGGCAGAAAAGCACCAGAAAACACTGTCATTGTTGCGGAAACAACAGACAGTGATACTCGACGATGAGCTGATCCAGTGGAAGAGACGTCAGCAGCTCGCCGGCAACGGAGGACCGCATGAGGGAGGACTGGATATCCTGCAGTCATGGTACACACACACACACACACACACACACTCATATACAAAGCCTACCTGAAGGATGATTAAACTGTATACAGCTACTCGCTAAACACTAAACAGCCAAAAGGAGTAAAAGGCACAAGACATAAAGATAACTGCATATTTTGTTTGTGTGTGTCTCAGTGTGTGTTTTGGAGAAAGGGTTTTTTCCGTAGTGCACACACACGCACACACACGCACACACACACACACACACACACACACACACACACACACACACACACGTACACATGTACACATGCACACACATGTTGACTGTGGACTGCTTGAGGAAGGAATAGGCATGATGCAGTTACTGTACACACATACAAAGAATAAGAGAAGGAAGGACAGGACATCCTGCAGTTATGACACACAGACACGCCGTACCAAGCTGACTTTCTTACACACACTCTACTGTTTGAACTGTGTAACGACTGCATAGTCGGAAAGTCCGAATCAAGTGCTCTAGGACGCCGGACATGAACAAATCTGCCGAATCATTCAGGCCCTCTGACACACTCGCTCCCGGATATCAGCACTCAGAATCCAGTCACAGCTGTCGAGCAGCGTAATAGGATTTTTATATAAGTGTGTGTGTGTGTTTGCAGGTGTGAGAAGCTCGCAGAAACCATTTGGCAAAATCGGCAGCAGATCAGGAGGGCGGAGCATTTAAGGCAGCAGCTGCCCATCCCTGGGCCCATTGAGGAACTTCTCAATGATCTCAACAGCACCATTACTGATATCATCTCAGCACTCGTCACCAGGTATGTGTGTGTGTGTGTCTGTGTGTTTGTGTTTACATCAGCCATAACATTTAAACCACTCACAGGTAAAGTGAATAGCATTGGTTATCTCGTTACAGTGGCACCTGTCAAAGGGTTGGATACATTAGGCATCAAGTGGAAAGTTTGCTTTTTAGAACTCGATGTGTTGCAGGCAGAAAAAATGGGCAAGAGTAAAACAGCAGGTGATTAGTGGTCCATGATAGGACAACCAGTGAACAGGTGCCAGGTTCATGGGAGCCCAAGTCTCGCTGATGTACCTGGGTAAAGGCTGGCCTGTCCGGTCCGATCCCACAGGATCTGTTGCCACGTGTCATGTACCACAGTATAGGTCCGAGGTCTTGTGGAGTCCATGTTTCAATACGGCTGAGCTGTTATAAAGGCTGTTTGGGCAGGAAATTTTCCAAAGCAATTTCCTATTCGGAATGTCAGGAAAGTTTCCGTAACTGTGACTTCGGCATGTTATTATATTAGCATATGTAAAATAATTTTAAAACGTTTTGTTGTGTGATAATGTTATACAAGGTGTTTATCCTGTGTGTGTGTTTGTGTGTTTTTTTTTTCAGCACCTTCATCATAGAGAAGCAGCCGCCTCAGGTACTGAAGACTCAGACAAAGTTTGCGGCTACGGTGCGTTTGCTAGTGGGAGGAAAACTCAACGTCCACATGAACCCTCCTCAGGTGAAGGCCACCATCATCAGCGAGCAGCAGGCCAAGGCGCTGCTTAAAAACGAAAACACCCGGAAGTGAGTAATTAATTTACTCACTAATTGAATGCGCTCGTAGTGCACGCACACACACACACACACACACACACACACACATACACACACACACACATGCACAAGGCAACACTAGATGCATGCTCCTCTTAAAAAGCCTGGTTAAAAACCTAAAATATTAATTTGTCGCATCAAGAATAATAAAATACTTAAAATTAGAAATGGGCTAATAAAAGTTGCTCATACACAGATCAACCATATCCTTATAACCAGTAAAAGGTGAATAACATGATCATGATCTTGTCACAATGGCACCAGCCAAGGGGTAGGATATCCACTGAAGTACCAGCAAAACTTTTACAGACTGTTAAAGAAAAAAAAGAGATATAATGATACAGGGTTTGTTTAGCCGGCATTTCATGGGACCCCTGGTACATCTACAAACATCTCTGACACTATGAGTGCCTCCTTTCTGACGAGTTACCCCTATTTATATGTCCTGCACTCATTCTGATAGGTTCCAAGTAGACAATGCGCCACCACATATGGCTAGAGACACCTAATTATGGTTAGACGAACACTTGTCTTGAGTTTGGGGGTTTTGCCATTCACACCCAAGTCACCAGATCTCACCACTGTGCAATTCGCTGTTGATCCTACACCTCAAAATACAACAGAATTGTGGACGGTTGTGCAGGAAATATGGTGTTTATTGCCTACAGAATATTTCTACAAGCTCAAGGAGTCCATGACGGGTGTACCAGTTTTTCTGGTACTTCAGTGTATTAGGCAGATGTATTGTAAGCAGAAAAAAAGGGTAGTGAATGTAAGGATCTAAGTGACTTTGAGAAGGGCCAATAGTCTGAATGACCATGCTGTCCTTCACTTGATGAGTCTACAATGGGCATGTAAGCATCAGAACTGGAAACCTTGTAGATATAAAAGAAGGTAGTCTAATCTGATGAGTCATATTTTTTTTTGCACTTCACATGGACGACTAGATATGTGCGTGTGTGTGTGTGTGTGTCACTTACCTGAGGAAAAGATGGGAAGAAAAGTCTGATGCTCTGGGCAACGCTGTGCAGGGAAAATTGAGCCCTGGCATTCATGCGGATGTTACTTTGATATATACCACCCTGTTGCAGACCAAGTGAATTACTATTCCCTTTTCAGCAGGATAATTCTCCATGGCACACCGCAGATATTGTTCATGGACGGTTTAAAGAGGAAGACAAAGAGTTAAAAGTGTTCACTTGGCCTTCAAATGTCCTCGATCTCGATCCCATCGAGCATCTTTGGGATGTTCGTTTTGACGCAGATCACTCTTCACTCCAACATGCCATTTCTTATTAGTTTAGTTAACGCAGATGAAATGTACTTATGTCCCTTTAAGGCCCATACAACTCATCCTCTAGACTCAGATTCCTCTAGATTCAGTTTAGTCTTAGCCTTTTCATAAAGCCTGAAGGACACTTGATGAGAATGTCTTTGTATCGTCTATGTATAGGAAAATTAATGTTCACTGAGGTTGCTCTCCTTCATTCTACCAAAGCTTTAAATTTGTCTTTTTGTCCATTTTTGCTTCATGTTCATTCTAAACATCTTCAGAAGTGCATTATCAATCAGTTTCGGTGCCTTTCAATAAGCACATATTAACCATTGCTTTTGTTTACAGCGCTTATTCCACTTGGCTCATGTTAAATCTGTTCTGTCCACTTGAAAACGTTTGCTGTAAATCGAACCCGAGTACTTACCGCTCCGCGTTTGAATATGTTCCGTCTACAGAGGCAGAGTAACACGTATAGTGTAGAACTTCCTGTTTCAGTTTGAACAATGGAAGGGAAAGACATGTTGTGGTCCAATGAGGAGACGGAGTCCTAGACAGCAAGTAAACAACCAGTTCTTGAAGTTGATGTGTTGAAAGCAGGAAAAATGGTCAAGCGTAAAAGGATCCGAGTGACTTTTTAAAAGAACCTGATTGTGGTAGACGGCTGGATCAGTCGCATCTCCAAAACAGCAGGTCTTGTTCGTGTGTCCCCAAAAAATACAGTGATCAAGAACTTGGTGGTCCAAAGAAGGACTACAGACGAACCAGTGAAGGGGTCATGGTGCCCAAGGCTTGCTGATATTTGTGTGCGAAAGGTGAATACTAACCTGTCTTCTGGGTTCTGTTGCTAACCTCTTGGTTCCAGATACCACAGGACTTCTTGGAGGTCCGAGCAGTTTTAGATCTTATGGCTGATCGGTGTATTGAGTAATGGCTTGGCAGCCGATTGGTGAATTGTTTTTATATGTAAACATGCAGCGTTGACTTGAACAGTATTGAGCAACAGTAAATAAACATGGGGGCATCCAAGTAGTGCAAGAGATGAGCATTCACCCTCTACTTGGCCAGGTGCATCATGGGCATCTGTGAGGTCATGTATGCAGAAGAGGGCATTACGCTGCCCTATGATCCTGCATAAGCTTGATATGTCTGGCTGTCCTAAAAAAGGGGGTAATGGCTGTTAAGCTTTAATGATAAACCCAAAAGTGCTGACCTGAGTGCAAAAAGTCCCCCCAGTCCATCAGTCCATATAACACTCTCTCTCTCTCACATTCTGTTTCTCTCTCTGTCTCCTTGCCCTTTAGTGACAGCAGTGGCGAGATTCTGAATAATAACTGTGTGATGGAGTATCACCAGACCACAGGCACCCTGATTGCACACTTCAGGAACATGGTGAGTGGAGTAAATTGGGTTCACCTCAAGGACATTGTCCATATAGACTAATATACACAGACACCAAATTAGAGAAGACCACTTGAGTTAGATAATATACAACTAATTTCATAGCTGAGAGCTGACTCCAATTTCCTTTTTTTTTCCTTTCACACACATGCTACAGAATAAGACAAGCTAGTCCAGATCAGATTACATTTTCGAGATCAGCTGGTGTGATGTACTTCATACTTTATACTTGATCCTTCACTCTGCCTTTACTTGTTCCGCAGTCTTTGAAAAGGATCAAGCGTTCAGACCGCCGTGGGGCAGAATCGGTAACCGAGGAAAAGTTCACCATCTTGTTCGAGTCGCAGTTTAGTGTCGGGGGCAACGAGCTGGGTTTTCAAGTTAAGGTGAGCATACAGAGGCAAAGGATAGGTATAATGCAAACAGTACATAATTAGGAGCTCCGCACACACACACACACACACACACACACATGTACTAGATGTTCTCATTCAACAACTATCAATTCAATATTGATACCACGTTCATTGTACACGGTATAGATGAGTTATTTTAGAAACACGGCTGTTCAGCTGCGCTGGATGAAAGTGCTTGGGATGGGCGGGGCACTGGGTGCCATTGTGCTAAGCAGATATCGTTACATCTAGTACATCTAGCACAGCTTCCCTGATAGCCGAGTGAGTTCAGCGCTGGGAAGCCATATGGGCCAAACGAGTCCGAATCCTGTGAGTTGCTTAGAACAGATCAGAACAGAACAGTGGTTAGGGAACCGGTCTTGGGACTGGAAGTTTCCGGGTTTAAACCTGGCACAGGGGATCCCAAGACATGATTGAGGTGCCTTTGAGCAGTTGGGGGTTAGGTGCTGCTTTGCTCAAGTTGTGCCTTGTCGGTTGTTGGGATTGAACTGGCAACCTATCAGTTACAAGGCCGGTTCCTTAACAGCAAGCCCACAGCTGCCCCGCTAAGCTGCCTCCATAGCCGCCAAACTTAGCCAAAAAAGTTTGTTTTATGTAAATATAACATTCGTTTTTGGTTGCATGTTTTGATTTATGGAATGTTGTAATGTGGGAACCTTTGGAGATTATTTGGAGAATGTTTCCATTTGGTTGTATTAACGTTCCTCTAACCATTACAATACAAGAACCAATGCTCACTTCTCTAAACCTTGAGAAAAGGTTCTTGTACGACTAACCATACAAGAACCATAGACTAATATTAGTGGAACATTCGATGCTTCCTGTGGAAAATGTATGAAAAAGTATGAATAAAGTAAAGTCAAGTCATTCATTCATCCAGTTAGCCAAATAATACGATTCTGTTCCAGAGCCACTTTGTCAGTCAGGCTATTCAGTTGACCATGTGATTTCTCAGTATGATATGAGAAAATTGAGCTGCACTTATCTCTCCTTGTCCTATCTGCCCTCTTGTTCCCAGACCCTGTCTTTGCCTGTTGTGGTGATTGTCCACGGAAGTCAGGATAACAATGCCACAGCCACAGTTCTATGGGACAACGCTTTTGCTGAACCAGTGAGTTCTGGAGAACGTCAATACTTTCATGCTCAGCCACTATCGAAATTATTACCTTTACGAGCACAAGAGCACTTAAGCCTCATTATGTTTGGCTCAGAGAAATAACAGAAATGTTCTGGGTCAAAATGACTGTATGTGGTGAGTCATTGTTAAGTGGTTACAAATAAACCCGAACCCAGTACCACAGAATAACAGGGGCTCAGTCATAGTTTCAGTAATATAGAATATTACGTTCATTTGCTTATAGACAGTTGATAAAGTCACACACTACAATATAAATTCTGTAGACCAGGATATTGGAAGTCGCACCTGTAATCAAGGACAGTCTTCACCGCTTGCTTCCACTTAAGTATCTGTATTTTATATCTATATATAAATCAACCTTTTTAATGTACAGTACACATTACATGGACCAGGCACATGTAATCTTTAAGGACTTTCAACATATTCAACTGCATTAAATATACTTATTTCTATATATTTAATTTCTGGAATTCATCAAGCGATTTTAATTATTATCTATTATCTATAGCAGTTATTTAGTAATTCTAATATAATATATAGACAAGTGCGAAACTCAATGGCTAATGGTTGCTTCATTATGGTATGGGGTTTGTTTAGATGGTAAACGTCTCTGACAGCTAAACGCTATGTGTGCCTTGTTGCATGGCCTCCAAGATGGGTTTAATAACGTCAAGATCTGCTGACTTAGGTGTGAACGGCAAAACCCCAAACTGTCCTCTAACTGTAATTTGGTGCCTGTAGAAGTGTGCATTGTCTTGTTGTAGGCCAAACCTATCAGAATGAATAAAGGACATGAACGGGTGTAAGTCATCAGAATAGGAGGCACACACAGTGTTCACCTGTCAGATATGTTTGTAGATGTACCAGGGGCCCCGTGGAATGCCAGCTAAACAAACACCGTAGCATTATGGAGTCACCACCAGCCTACATGTATGACACAGTTTTATCTGTACCAGTTTTACCAGCAATTATACTATACCATACTATACTATACTATACTATACTATACCATACTATACCATACTATACTATACTGTACTATACCATACTATACTATACTATACCATACTATACCATACCATACCATACCAAACTATACCATACTATACTATACTATACCATACCATACTATACTATACCATACTATACTATACCATACCATACTATAC
>JAOVVF010000025.1:22670409-22680811 GCA_028565595.1 Duopalatinus emarginatus
TTTCACTTTAAAGCCTTATTCATTTACATAGATTAAAAAATGTGATTAATCGCGATTAACTATATGAAATTCTAAGATTAATCCCGATGAAAAATTTTAATTGTTTGACAGCCCTGGTAGTTATACATTATTTTAAGTCTTTATAAACCCTCCCCACACTCTTACACGTAACCCTTTCCCATTCCCTAAATAAATTCAGTCTCTAACGAAAATTTTACAAATAGCGTTCACAACACCGCAGATTAAAACTACGCACACGTGACAGTCGGATGCTAACGTGAAATGGAAGAGCTGAGAGGATCGACCAGTCTGTGTTGTGTACAATCTCATGTGGGCAAGTAGCATCTCAAAGCGGGCGCAAGTACTACATTTCGTTTTTGGTGTGTATGCATCCGCCGAATAAATACGCTATTTACTGTAAATGGTATTTGTTTATGATTTATAATATTGTTTTAATGTTAGAATTCATATTTTGAATATATTTTTATACATTTAGTCATTTTTTATGCAAAATTCATCAAATCTATACATTATTGTGCAGTACGTACCACGAATGTGCAAAAATACTTTAAACGGAGTACCGCAAAAACCCGCGAAACAGCGAAAATCCCGCGATAAATATTTTACATGAATATTTTTTGAAAACCCGCGAAACAGCGAGTCTGCGCTAAACGAACCGCGAAGTAGCGAGGGATTACTGTATTTCAGAGGACTTGATGTTTCTAAGTGAACTAAGTGCTCAGACTGTCAAACGTCTCCGAGTGGTCTTGATAGTATTAAAAGCATTGCCTTAAAATCGTTTTTCCTGCTGAGAGGATTATTGATGTGATAAAGGCCATGGATAGTTTACGGCTAAATTGTCCCCTCTGAGCTGTGTGTCAAGTGTGTATTGTGTTTTTTTTTGGGGGTTTTTTGTGAACCTCATGGACAACTGACTCAAAGACTTCCCACTGATCTGCTTTTTTATGTATTTATTCTTTCTCTTTCCTCATCCTGTGCAGCGAAAGCAGTGGACGGCTACGTCAAACCGCAGATCAAGCAAGTGGTACCCGAGTGAGTATCCGCACTGTCCCTTCTCTTTTTTTTCTACTCTTTCGGTAAAAGTCACCGTGCCTTCATTAATCACCCGAGTGCTTGTCCATCAGATCAGGCTAATTGCACGCTGGCGTATTGGCGCCGGCTCTCCACTCCCAACTCAGAGGGAAGTTAGTGGTTACCGTAGCAACCTCATACTCCATAATCGTATTGTAACCATCAGAATACGCTAAGCCACATTAGCGGTATTAGTCCGTCCAGCAGGCCGGCCGGTTGTTAGCATGTTAAAAACACGTCCGGCGGTGTCGGAGCTCTGCGGGACGTGGACGTTCTCAGCAGCATACGTGAAAGCAGTTAGAGCGCTCAGCTTCATTAGCTGCTTAACGCAGGACAGTCTGCCAGGGTGAATGTTAAGAACAGGGCAATTACGGAAACAGTGTTCACGTGCAGAGGAGAGGTGATTGAATGGATGGTGTTATTGACGTGCATGTGTGTGCGTGTGTGTTCAGGTTTACGACGCCTAATCCAGACCCAGCTGCAAATCCGACCTACATGGATCACGCAGCATCACCGGCTGTCAGTCATCCGCAAAACTACGGCATCTACCCATCGATGTGAGTCACAGCGCGACGCTGTGTGTATGAGTGTGTATGAGTGTGTATGAGAGTGTGTGTGATGACTGGGAAAACACTTCACGTGTCAGTTACTTGAACAAACCACGAACATCAACACTTCATTCACCATAAATCACAAAGATGTCAGTAAAGTCAGAGAAACTGATACGATTTCTCTGGGGACTACATCTGTATCGATAGGACATATATTTCTCTCTCTCTTTCTCTCTCTCTCTCTCTCTCTCTCTCTCTCTCTCTCACTCACACACACACACACACTGTCTGTATTTTTGCTGTCTGTCTCTCTGTCTCTCTTTTCCTCTCTCTGTATTTTTACTCTGTATGTCACTCTATCTCTTTGTCTATCTGTCAATCTCTCTCCCTCTTTCTCTGCCTGGCTCCCTCTAGCACTATCTGTCTTTATTTTTTTCTCCGTCTGTCTCTCTGTCTTCTTGTCTTTCTCTCTCTCGTTCTGACAGTCTGTCTCTCTGTCTCTTTCTTTCTCTGTCTTTCCCTTGCTGTTTGTCTCTCACCCTGTCCTTCTATCACTATGTCTCACTCTCTGTCTCTCTACCTCTTTCTGTCTCTCTCTCTCTCTCTCTCTCTCTCTGTCTTTGCCTTTTTTTGTGTGTCTGTCTCTAGGCTTGTTTCTCACTGTCTGTGTACGTGTCTCTCTCTCTGTGTGTTTTTTCTATCTGTCTGTCTCTCTGTGTCTTTCTGAAGTTCAGATTCAGAGTTCAGAGTTCAAATTACTGACACAACAAGATGACATTTGTATTGTCAGAATGTTGTAACAATTATCTATATAACTAAAAAAATCTATTTAAAAAAATACATACATAAAATACATACATCGCCATCATCGCTTTGTGATGGTTGGCCGCACAGATGAGTCAGGCGTTCGCCATACACACGGTGTTCTATGGGGGTAGATAAACGGACTGAGCATCTCTTGTCAGCGGCCACACACACTCACACCTACGGGCAATTTAGAGGGACCGATCAACCTAACATACATACATGTCTTTGAACTGTGGGAGGAAACCAGTGTATGCGGAGGAAACGCTGCCTGCTAATAGCTGACCACTACATCACCTCCATATATATTTATACACACACACATCTGACTGCCCCGGATGCTGATGGACCATCTCCTAATATCCTATTTTTTTATCATAACTAATTTATCATCATGTTTATATCAACGTCGTGTTTATAAGATCGATTCAAAAATGTATATTAATATTTTGGGCATATTTACTCCCCCTGTGTGTGTGTGTGTGTGTGTGTGTGTGTGTGTCTCAGGAGCGACAGCATGCTGGACGGCGACGGCGACTTCGACCTGGACGACACCATGGATGTAGCGAGGCACGTCGAGGAGCTGCTCCGCCGACCAATGGACGGCCAGTGGAGCGGCCAGCAGTCGTGACCTCGCGACCCCTGACCTCTCTCCCTTTTAATGATGGCTTATTCCACTCATCTCTCCTCCCCTTTTCCCTTTTCCTTCATCTCATCCCTAATGTGAAGAGCTCAGTGATGGATGTGGTTGATTCTAATTTTATTTTGGTCTTTTTCTAAATGATTTCGTCTCCTCTTTCTTCTCTTTCACACTTTTGTTTTCTGCATGTGAGCTGAAAGCACAGTGAGGGGGAAAAAATACTACTAGCTTTCTCTTCAGCTCAGTACTACCAACCAGTATTGTGGGAAATAATGTTGTTACACACATGTGATCTGAACTTTTCTTTCTTTCTTTTTGTTTTTAAATTCTTTTAGTTTTATTTGAAGTAAAATTGTCTCTCAACATCCGGAAGCCCAACATAGAACTGTACTACTGTAAAAAGGGGTTTTATTTTCCTGCTGTTATTATTTTTATCTTTTATTTTATACTGTGTCCAGATTTTAGTTTTAGGATTTTTTTTTGGATTTTTTTTTTTCCTCCCTGAAAGTTCACATGTACAACCTATTGCACTCTGGAACAAGCGCATCTCTCTCTTTTTTTTCTTTTCTTTTCTTTTTTTTTTCTTTGGTGTGTGAGACGAGATCACTGTTACCGTGGAGACACGTGACCGCTGTTGTAATGTATATTCGATACACTAAAAACGTAATTGTGGAAGGGTCATGCCTAGTCGACATGCGTACGAACGTTCCTGAACAGACTGGATGTGCATTCTGAACACCTGGATACATCACACCCATCACACACATCATACACATCACACACATCATATACAGATTACAAAAAGGAATCTGAGAACTCGGGGTATTTAATGACCCTGAGAGACATACGCAAATGCACAGATACACTGGAATGGAGTAAAACTGGTACACCAGTCTAATATTGGTAGGTCCCTCACGGGGCACAGACCCCACAAGCTTGCGGAAATATTCTGTAGGCAATGAACACCATATTTCCTGCAGAACGGTCAACAATTCTGAGGTCTGGTGTCTTGCCAAAACCCCAAACACCCCAAAGATGAGTGTTCCTCTAACCATAATTCGACGTCTCTAGACGTGTGTGGTAATGCATCGTCCTGTTAGCAGAGTCCAAACCCATCAGAATGAATGCAGGACATGACTGGTGTAACTCACACACATAGCGCTCACCTGCCAGAGATGTTTGTAGATGTACCAGGGGTCCCAAGGAATGCCAGCTAAACCAACCCCACACCACCACCAGCCTATATATTTTGCACAGACTCGTCTGTACCGGTTTTTCTTGCACTTCACTGTACGCACAATTAGACACACAGCCCAACACACGCAGCGCCGTGCCTCCTCCTATGGCTTGACCTCCAGCCGTACGAGGGCGCGGTGACGTATGTGTGCGCTGTTGAAGACGCACGCCGTACTCTGCGTGCGCCAGAGCCGCAGGTGAACCACTGCACTCGTTGTCATGGTGACGTACGGTGCTCCAATCCTGTGTCCAACCTATGTCTGTCAAAGTGCAAGACGCCCACCATTACTTTGTTCACACTCTCACATACACTCGCAGTCTCGCTCTCTCTCTCTCTCTCTCTCTCTCTCTCTGACACACACACACATTTATACACTCAGGATAAAGAAGTGCAGCGGATGTATCGTTCAAGCTGAAAGGAATTGAAAAAAAACAAGAAGAAGATATGAATTTATTTTTCTTTAACATATTTCTATTTTATTACTGTGGACTCTCTCTCTCTCTCTCTCTCTCTCTCTCTCTCTCTCTCTCTCTCTCTTTCTCTCTCTCTCTTTCTTACTCTCTGTGCTGTGCGTGTACTGTGAACGCAGCCCGAACACTTGGTAGTGGAAGCCTCTCGGTGCTGACTGAAACCAGCCGGTTTTAAAGGAGCGGTTTGTCATTTTTTTTGGAGCCCTCTGCTGCCTGTGAGGAGAAACGCAACCACAGCGCCAGCGATCGGGAACACTGTTAGGTCCGAGGTCATTTCCGGGCCTGAAAAGGAGAGACAAAAAAAACAAGAGGACTTAATTGCATGCTGATTTATCTTTGCTTAAAGGACTTGCTTTCTGAAGGTCAACATCACAAAAAAAAAATCACAAACGTCACCTTTAAATGAAGACAAGAGCGGACGTCAGTATCAGAGTGGTCTTTCTACCTATGTCGCTTTTGACTGCTCAGCCAAGCTGCTGGACGACTAGATGAAAAAAAAAAGCCATACAGCCAACGCGCACTTAGCCACTGTGCTTCACGTGTTTCCTGCGAATGTTCCTAATGAACACGTTTCGACTCATCTCGGTGTACCTTTCGACTTTTTCCTGCGTACGTAGGACGTGTGATTTTTTTTTTTCCCTTTTTATTTTGTAAACAATTCTTTTTCTTGTAAGACGGGTCGGTCTCGTCACTCGGGCGTCCCTCTGTCACACTCTAGGTGGCAGTGGACATGTGTGTGGGTGTGGGTACGTCTGTGTGTGTGTGTGTGTGTGTGTGTGTGTTGTGTGTGTGTGGATGTGTGTTGCTGTTTAAGTGTTCTCATGTCTCATCGTTCGGTTGTAGTGCTTGGATATGTGTTTGAAAAGAAGAACAATTAAAAAAAGTTTTATAAATAATTTAAAGTGGACGTTTATGTGAGGTGTGTGTTATTTATGTGTGGAAGAAGCAGGAGCATGTCAGGTGACGTGTATATCCAAAAAGCACAAAAGGTATTAAGTATTGGTCGGTGGAATGTTGTTGTAAGATTTTCTGAAGGTTTCTTGTATTGTAATAGTTAAGGGAACATTAATACAACCCAACTGGAACGTTCTCTAAAGGTTCTCACAATATAAATGATAAAACCATTATAACAAATCCAAACAAGTCATGGCTCTTGTTATCTGAAGGTTTTAATTCTCTCTACCAACAAGACGTGACTGAAGTGCCCTTGAGCAGGGCACCTAACCCCTAACTGCTCCCCATGTGCCGTGAACAGGGCTGCCCTCCACTCCAAACAGGTGTGTTCACTACTGCTCCTAGTGTGCGCGTTTACTACCATGTGTGTTTCACGGGGAGAGCCGTGGCCTAGTGGTTAGGGAACCGGTCTTGTGACCAGAAGGTCGCGGGTTCGATCCCCACCCAGGGCAAGACATGACTGAGGTGCCCTTGAGCAAGGCACCTAACTCCCCTAACTGCTCCCTGGGTGCCGTGGTTTGGGGCTGCCCCCTAGTGTTCACTGGTGTGTGTGTTTCCCTGCACGGATGGGTTAAATGCGGAGGTCACATTCCTCTATGTGCAAACACAGTAAGGCAAAATAGTTCACTTTCATTTCAAAAAAGCTGAAAATGCTGAGGTCTAATTCCACTGTGTGCAAGCACAGTAGGCACAATCGTTTCACTTTCACTTCATTAAAACGAATCAGAGGTTTAAGCGGTCCATGACAACAATCACAACAGCAGCAGAGTTTCAGAGCGTGTCGGACAAATGAGGAAACAAGGATGGAGAAACAGAAAGAGAAGAGAATCAAGAAAAGAAAGAAAGGGGAAATTAAAAATAGAAAAGGAGAAGAAGACAAAAGAGTAGAGGAGAAAAAAGAAAATACTATGGAAAAATGTATTGAGAAAAAGAAAAAAGAGAATCAAAAGAAGGAAGGAAAGAAAATAAAGTGAGCAAAGAAACGAAAAAAATATTCAAAAAAGAAAACGGAAAGAATAAAGAACAAAAGAAAGAAAACATTAAGAAAAGGAGGGGAGGAAAAAGGAAAATAGAAATAAGCAAAGAAGAGTAAAGAAAAGACAAGAACAGAGAAAACAGAAGAGAAAAAAAGATATTTGGGTGATTAATTAACCATGAATCATGAGTCTAATCTCACCTGTCCTCCACTTCCTGTCTCTAGTCTGGATGAGATTCCTTCATCAGTCTAGTGTCTTCTTTTGTTAATTTTTCTCAGTCTCAGTGATCGAGTGATGAGTCGTCACCCAGAGACTAAAACTGTTTTGACCCTGACTTGGATCAGGGTTCACTTTAATGATCAGACAGACAGTTTAGTATTATATACATCTGATATCTGATTATTATAGACATCTGATATGGACTGGACTACAGAGTGGTTCAATTCTGTTCAAAGAAAAATGGCCTATTATGACCTAATATGACCCACACAACTATCTGTGCCTCATGTTGGACGAGTGACACCAGGTCATATCTTGTATTCAGTCTGATTGCTTTGACCTCCTCGAACAGGAAAGTGTGCCACCGTACATGTCTAGAGACGCCAAATTACGGTTAGGGATGCCATGCAATGTGCTGTGGAACACAGAAACCCTGCACCTCAGAATTCAACAGCATTGTGGGCCGTTTTGAATGTGACCTCCGCACTTAACCCATCTGTGCAGTGAAACACACACACCAGTGAACACTGAGAATAGTGGTGATCAGTAATTGGTGTTTAGTAACAATGGTGATCAGTAATAGGTTTTTAGCAAAGATAATGATCCTAATTGGTCTTTAGGAACTATGGTGATTAGTCATTAGGAACAATGGTGATCCTAATTGGTCTTTAGGAACTATGGTGATTAGTCTATATGAACGCTTGTGATCCTAATTGGTCTTTAGGAACCTTGGTGATTAGTCTTTAGGAACAATGGTGATCCTAATTGGTCTTTAGGAACTATGGTGATTAGTCTTTAGGAACAATGGTAATCCTAATTGGTCTTCAGGAACTATGGTGATTAGTCTTTAGGAATGATTGTGATCCAAATGGGTCTTTATGAACTATGGTGATTAGACTTTAGGAACAATGGTGATCCTAATTGGTCTTTAGGAACAATGGTAATCCTAATTGGTCTTCAGGAACTATGGTGTTTAGTCTTTAGGAATGATTGTGATCCAAATGGGTCTTTAGGAACTATGGTGATTAGTCTTTAGGAACAATGGTGATCCTAATTGGTCTTTAGGAACAATGGTGATCCTAATTGGTCTTTAGGAACTATGGTGATCCGAATTGGTCTTTAGGAACTATGGTGATCCGAATTGGTCTTTAGGAACTATGGTGACACACACACACCAGTGAACACTAGGGGGCAGTGAACACACTTCCCCAGAGCAGGGGGGCGGCTCCTTACTACAGTGTCTAGGGAGCAGTTGGGTGAGTTAAGATGCCTTGCTCAAGGGCACCAAAGTCATGTCTTGTCTGTTGTGGGGATTGAACCCGGGACTTTCCGGTCATGAGCCTGGGTCTGTAGCCACGGCTACAGGAAGTATGGTTTTCATTGCCTACAGAATATGTCCCCAAGCTCGTGGAGTTCATGCCCTGTACTTCGGGGACCTACGAATTATTAGACTGGTGTACCAGTAAATGTAATCACTTCTGTGCAGTACAGTTATATATGAATGAGTTAGCGTTAATAGTGATTAGTTGTTACGGTTAGCATGAATCTGTGTTGTGGATTGTCTCGTTAGCACGTCTGGATTTGGATATTTATCTCCATGGTGCAGTTTAAAAGGTTGAAATCTCCCAGTGTAATAATGTGACAGTGAATCAGCACCGATAATGACACACTCAGGGCAGTTAATGTAATTACATGACAATCTGCAGCACACTGATATCATTGATGACGTGTCTCGTATCACTCAGGAACGTGGTCCGTCAGTGTCTCAGTCATCAGACACCCAGGCAGTCTGTGTGAATCTTACTGACTTCATCAGTGAAGCACTTTAATTCTGTCTGACATTTTAATAAGGACACCAGGTATTACCCATAATCCCCAAGCGCACCGGTCAGATGTTGGGTATTTTCCAGTGGTGCTTTTTGAACGCCAGGTTTTTGAAAGCGTCATCTCTGAAGTGCAGTGTGGTTCTGCCCTCTGCTGAACAGTGTGTGTAAATACAACAGCGATCAAATGTCCGTGCTCCAGCCCCATATTTCCAGATCACACATATTTTTCAGTCCCTGGAGTACCGACTCTGTTGTGTTCATTGATTTAACCTGATTGTGTGTAATTGTACTGACTCTCAGTAAGTCCTGCAGATTTTGCGAAGTATCGCAGTGTGATTTTTTTTTTTTGGTCTAGATTTCCAAATATAACTGATCCAAGCCTGTTTATAGTTTCTGATCATAGTCCACAGTGTTTGTAGTTTGTCTCCTGACCATTGCCTGTACATGACCACGTCTTTGGATTTGTGTATTTGTGTTTGTCTGCCTGATTTTCAACTTTGCATTATAGGGTCACCTGTGAGACCTCCAGGTCCTTACACTAGGACAGGGTTCACTGCAGAAATAAAATACATATAGAATGCAAGTAGGTCAAAGGGAAAGTGTCATTGCCGTCATTCCACTGCTCTTTGTGAGCTGGATTAAGTATTACATGTGGGTCATGACTCTGCTATCTGGGTATTGATTATTATAAATCAGTAATTGGGTTTTAGGCACAATAGTGATTGGTGATTGATCTTAAAAGCAAAGGGGATTAATAATTTGTCACTAAGAATGATGGTCATCAGTAATTGGTGTTTAGTAACAATGGTGACCAGTAATAAATCTTTAGCATTGATTATGATCCTAATTGGTCTTTAGGAACAATGGTGATCAGTCTTTAGGAATGATGGTGATACTAGTAAGTCTTCAGGAATGATGATGATCCTTACTGGTCTTTAGGAATGATGGTCATCCTAATTGGTCTTTAGGAACGATTGTGATCAGTCTTTAGGAATGACGGTGATACTAATGAGTCTTTAGGAACGATGGTGATCCTAATTGGTCTTTAGGAATGATGGTGATCCTAATTGGTCTTTAGGAATGATGGTGATCAGTCTTTAGGAATGATGGTGATCCTAATAAGTCTTTAGGAACGATGGTGATCAGTCTTTAGGAATGATGGTTATCCTAATTGGTCTTTAGCAATGATGGTGATCCTAATTGGTCTATGGCAATGATGGTGATCCTAATTGGTCTTTAGGAATGATGGTGATCCTAATTGGTCTTTAGGAATGATAGTGATCAGTCTTTAGGAATGATGATGATCCTAATTGGTCTTTAGGAATGATAGTGATCAGTCTTTAGGAATGATGATGATCAGTCTTTAGGAATGATGGTGATACCAATAACTCTTTAGGAATGATGGTGATCAGTCTTTAGGAATGATGATGATCCTAATTGGTCTTTAGGAATGATGATGATCAGTCTTTAGGAATGATGATGATCAGTCTTTAGGAATGATGGTGATACTAATAAGTCTTTAGGAATGATGGTGATCAGTCTTTAGGAATGATGGTGATCCTAATTGGTCTTTAGGAATGATGATGATCAGTCTTTAGGAATGATGATGATCAGTCTTTAGGAATGATGGTG
>JAOVVF010000025.1:22708951-22724963 GCA_028565595.1 Duopalatinus emarginatus
TACTGTTTCAGGTTTGAGTGATGGTGAAAGATCTGTTAAACAGGAAGTTTCATTTCAATAGTTTCATTTCTATTAAGCATCAAGTCATGAATACTAGGTCAAAGTCAAGTCGTCTCTTTTCTCAGCGTAAAAAAGCAAGTCTCAAGTCCTTAAAACCGCGCCTCGAGTCCGACTCAAGTCAAGTCATGTGACTTGACTCTTCCAGCTCTTACCGATTGCAAAATGCAACAGGCTCATAATGCTATAAGGTTTGTTTAGCTGGCATTCCATGGGACCTCTGGTACATCTACAAACATCTCACACATAGGTGGACTACATTAATTCTGATAGGTCCGGTGTCTTTTAACAGTACATTGAGCCACCACGGCAAATTATGATTAGAGGAACAAGTATCTGAGTTGAGGGTTTTGCCGATCCCACCAAAATCTCCAGATCTCTAAGTTCTTCACACATCTGGGATGATGCACAACACTCAGACATCCCACACCTCAGAACACAACAATGAACAAGAGAAAATAGCGTTCAGTGCCTACAGAATATTTCCACCAGCTCGTGGAGTCCATGCCTCATCAATTTCTGCACTCCTAAGTATATTATACATATGTTAATATCACAAGTAAGACACTATGACATCGCTAGTACAATTATTTGGTAACACTTTACTTAATGACAGGGTTGTGAATTCTGCTTGGCGCCAGTATAAAAGCGTAGACGAACATTTTTAAAGGGTTATTGCAACACGCATTAGCTGAGATCAAATCTGACACAATGCGCCTTTATGCCAGCCAACACATGTCGCAATAACCTTTTAAAAATGTGTATTCACAAAAGCCTTATGTAAATTTCATTAGGGCTTGAAACAGACAAAAAGGTTGCGTTTCTGGTCCGACACCAGAACTTCACATCGACTGATTTTGCAGCTGGTATTAATACCACCCGTACATTGTTATGAACACACAACGGAGCTCGCCTCAGGCTGTATAGATGTGTAAACACGGCGTCTATGCTAATGCTGAAATAGAAGTGATGAACTGTGCTCCAGACGACGGGAGATCTTCCTCCAGATCGTCCACTTTTAAACCACAGACTTCAGTCTCGCTGCTCATTACAACCTGATTATCAGCAGATATAAAGCATTTTGGGCAGCTGAGACGTATCGATGGTGCTGTACAGGAGTGTGTGTGCAGGCTGCCAGCAGGATAGTAATGATGTACGAGCTTGAGAATGATGACTGACCTTCACAGTTGTTCTGCTCTAAACTAAATGGATGGCTGGTCTCCAAACACGCTGTACTTCAACAGTCCATTCCGCACTTATTGACTTTAAGGTTATGAGTCATTTTCAGACATTTAGTGGAACTTGGCGTGATAAAAAAAAAACATAGTTTCTGTAATACGGTCCATAATTCTGAGATCTAGGAACGGCAGAACTCCAAAATCGGATGAGTGTTCCTGTAACCATAGTTTGGCATCTCTAGACGTGTATGGTGGTGCATTGTCCTGTTGAAGTCACAGTTGAAGGGACATGAACTCGTTAGAACCGAGGCACACACATCCTTCGTCTTTCAGAGACGTTTAGACGTACCAGGAGTCACATGGAATAGTAGCTCAACTAACCCCCGTACTATATGGACTAACCACTCATTTGTATCATTTTTATTCAGTCTGTACGGTTTCTGTCCTTCTGTGAACATATGCACGCACTCACACTCACGGAAGGTTGAGCAAAATAAAAAGACACCTTTTTTGAGTATTATGATGATTGCGGTTATTATCAGGGAATAATACGCTTTAGTGTATTTGAGTGGCCAGTTACAGCGCACTCGACCTGAGCACTTTTGATTCGTCTGAACAGAACAGGACGTGACAAAAACATTCAGGCACCTCTCGACGCTCGGCGTGAAGCGAACGCAAACTCTTGGCGATTTGTTACGAAACTCATGTTCCACTTGGGTTATTATGTGGCAGAAAGACGGATTGAAACTAAACAGTCATTGTTGCTTTTTGCTACTAATTAGCTGGAGTGGGTAAAATTGCAGTTTCACTTAATATGGCATTAATTGTGCTGCTCTGAGTGCGTACAGCTTGTGGAGTGGCAGCAGAGCGGTGGCCAAAAACACTTGGCTGTGTTCCAAAAAACAAATCCGAGTCCAAATGACGATGATGCCTTGTTGGCCATCGCATAGTCAATTATCAAGCCCGCTTGATAATGTGTCTATTTAAACATGACCACATGACCAGTGGCTAAATTTTAGAAGTTCATTATATTGATGATTAGTGTAGAGGGAGAAGAGCGGTCAGGAAGTTGGAGATCCACTGAGTGGTGAAGATCTACTGAAGGGTGACGAAGGGAAGAAGATGATGAAAGTGTTTGAAGTTGAAGATCAACTGAAAGGTGGAGAAGGGATGAAGATGATGTTTGAAGTTGGAGATCTTTTAAAGGGTGGAGAATGAAAGAAGATGTTGAAGGTGTTGGAAGGTGGAGATCTACTGAAGGGGGAAGAAGGGAAGAAGATGATGAAGGTGTCAAAAGTTGGAGATCAATCAAAGGGTGGAGAAGGGAAAAAGACGATGAAGGTTTCGAAAGTTGGAGATTAACCAAAGGGAAGAAGATGATGAAAATGTTTGAAGTTGAAGATCTATCAAGGGGGGAGAAGAGAAGAAGATGATGGTGTTAAAAGTTGGAGATCTATAAAGGGTGGAGAATGGAAAATGATGATGAAGGTGTCAGAAGTTGGAGATCAACCGAAGGGTGGAGAAGGGAAAAAGACGATAAAGATGTTGGAAGTTGGAGATCAACCAAAGGGTGGAGAAGGGGAAAGGAGGATAAAAGTGTTGGAAGTTGGAGATTAACCGAAGGGAAGAAAATGATGAAGGTGTTTGAAGTTGGAGATCTATAAAGGGGAAAGAAGGGAAAAATAAGATGATGCAGTTGAAAGTTGGAGTTCAACCAAAGGGTGGAGAAGGGAAGAAGACGATGAAGGTGTTGGAAGTTGGAGATCTACTGAAGGAGGGAGAAGGAAGGATGATGATAAAGTTGTTTAAAGTTGGAGATCTATCAAACGGTGGAAAAAGGAAGATGATGATAAAGGTGTTAGTAGTTCAAGATCCACTGTAGGGTAGAAGAATTTTAGGTTTTTGGAAGTGGAGGACTAAAACACACTCCACACAGTAACTCTTTGTCACTGGCATTTGAACAGATGTCTCACTACCATTACACTATCTGTATACTGGACATAATGCCTCATCATCATCATCATCATTATTATTAGTAGTAGTAGTAGTAGTATTATCATCTTATCTCTACCTCATATCTTTAATCTTTCTTTGAAAACATGAGGAGCAGCTGTGGGCTTGTGGTTAAGAAACCAAACTTTGTGAGCTATCAAAAGGTCGCCGGTTCGATCCCTATCCTGAAGTGCCTTTGAGTTAGCTCAACTGCTTCTCAGGCATCAGTGCCCACTGCTCTGGGCAAGTGTGTTTACTGCCCCCTGATAATGCATTTGGCCATTAGTGTGTCACTGCACGGATGGGTTAAATGTGGAGGTCAAATTCCCAGTGGTCACTGAGGGGTTCACTTTGACCTTCTTTCAATTTATACATACTTTTATTTCAACTCTCATTTGGCTTATTGGGGATAAACAGCAATCAGGTAGATTGCAGTGCACACAGGAATTTTTTCTAACCTCCTCACCACCACCACCATGAGCAAGGGGTCGAGGGCCAATAGTGGCAGGTTGGCGGTGCTGAGGTTGAAGCCTTAACCTTCTGATCATATCCTAGACTAATAAGCGTTGAGCCACCAAGCCTGTGATTGGGGGTTTGTCCTCACAGGTTAGTAGCTGTTGTATGACGATGACCTGGCATGTCTCAATTTTATTCTCTACAACCAAACCTCAGAGCTTTAATTCAGTAACTATAATAAAAACAGTACCAAACGATTAACGTTATATACGAGGTGTGGATGTGTCAAGCGAAGGCCAGTTCCCTTGAGTTTAAGAGGTTAATTAGAACCAAAGAAGTAGCAGTACATTTGGTGTAGTAGCTTGAAGCAGAGTCCAAACGTTAATAAGTGAGAGTTTGTGTGGGTGTTAACACTTCCTACCTGTGACCACATGTTGCTGCTGGATCAGCAGGTCAAGCTGATGTTAGGAGCCTAGTAAAACCTTGGTGGTTTTTTTTTTGTTGTTGTGTTTTATGATGTTAATTGGGTCAAGCACGCGCAGGTGTGTTTCTGAGGAGCACTCGAACCCTCGGCAGGATCGGATAAATAACAGCATGTGGAAATTAGATGCTTATTAGGTCACATTTGGAACCGTGAGAGCGGTCGGGTCGAAGAGAAAAACTATTGTAATTAACCCTAGTGAAGATCAGCCTAGTGCGTAATAACGGGGCTCTCGTCTGCTCTCGTGTGAAATGTGGTGTAATTTAATAATCGGCCTGTTTATAGAGGGTTTATCCCGAGATATAATCTCAAAATCCTGGGTTCTGGTGCATGGATTGAAATGTATTTATTCAGCACATGTGTTTATCCAAGGCGGCTTATGAGTTAGGCAGAAGACCACCTGCCAGTAACAGAGCCGGCAAGTGACACGATTCCTATCAGTGTGAACAGAAATAAACTCAAAAGCAGTGTGCGGAGTATCACATATCCTTGTCATGTCAAATCATAGCAAGAACATCCTCTTTGTTCCATATCAATCACAGCATCAGCAGCAACAGTGTCTGTCAGCTCATGCATACAGAAGTGGGCGGGAGCACTTTCTTGTGATTGTGTTAGGTGTTAGTAAGCTTTGCCCCCAGTTCTGCATAAGTAGCCGTATTAAAAGGATTCACATGCCTTAGAGGAAGTCTTGTCACATATGCATTATAGAACCCATTGAATCTCAGAGCACAGGGTCAGGCATGATGTAGCACCCCAGGAGCAAATGAGGGCTCCAGGGAGCAAGAACAGCAGCTTAGCAGTGCTGGGGCTTGAACCCTGGTCCATCCGATCAATGACCCAGCGCCTTAACCAATGAGCCACCAGGCACGTTCTAGCCTTTGCCCTTCATGGCTGGAAGCTGTTGTATGGCAGATGAGACCTGGGTCAGAATTGGGAATGTAGTGAACGGGTCCGAACTGACAAGCTGACTGCTTCACAAAATAGTGAAATAAAAGTTTAAACCTGACAAATATATATATTTTTTATTTCGTATACTAGACACCACTGGAGAGAGCCTTAACACACATGAGAATCATGTAACAAACACTGTGATGAGCAAATAAATACACTCCGAGAGGAAGAACCCACCGTGTTTATGCTTCAGTATTCAAGTCATTTCTGAATAGAAGATTTATTTAGTGCAGATATTGTTTTGGTTTATTTTTACTTCATAGCTTTAAAAGCTTAGACTTCAATCCGCCTCGACTCTTTCGAATCCAGGGACCGAGATCTCAGAGGGCGGCTTTTCATCCCGACTACAAATTTATTTGAGCGCATCTGTCACAGCAGTGGTTGTGTCAATGGCATCAACTGGCTAATGTCAAATCTGTGTGGATCCGAATGGAAGTCGTTTACGTTCAAAACATAAAGGGATTGGGCGATACTTTGTACAAGGTCAGTATCGTTATTGGATGTTAAAATGCAAGCAAAGTGAAATTTTTTATTTTATCCTGGATATATAATTTATTCCCGATTATATCATTTAAAGGCACAACACAGTAGTAGAGTGGGTAGTGTTGCACTCACAGCTTCTCCAGGTTAATCCTGAGCTCAGGTTATTGACTATATGTAGCTTTGCATGTTCACAAGTGTTTGTGTGGCTTTCTTCCTAGTTGTCTGGTTTCCTTCCACCTCCTAAAAACATGCTAGTAAGTGAATAGGTTATGCCAGAGGTCAGCAACATGCGGCTTCGGAGCTGTATGCGGCTCCGGGGCAGCCGTGGCCTAGTGGTTAGGGAATCGGTCTCGTGACCGGAAGGTTCCGGGTTCGATCCCTGCCGAAGGCATAACACGATTGAGGTGCTCTTGAGCAACTGCCCCAACTGCTCTCTGGGCACTGTTTGGGGCTGCCCCCTGCTCTGGGAAAGTGTGTACACTGCCCCCTAGTGTTCACTGGTGTGTGTGTTGCGCTGCAGGGATGGGTTAAATGCAGAGGTCACATTCCTCTGTGTGCATGCACTGTAGGCAAATAGTTCACTTTCATCTTCATCTCTTTTACTGCCCTCTTGTGGCTCCCGAGCAGAATCAAGTTAGATTTTTTTTCAAACTAAAGTATTGCTGAGCATATTCGAGAACATTGTTCTGTTACAATAAATGACCTAAAACACTGGAGTTCATTCATAAGTGGTCTTAAATGCTGCCAATTTATCAACCTCGTTAACCCTGTAGACTGGCACATCTTGCTCAGCAAAAAGGCAAAGAAAAGAAAGAGTCTGGACGAACATCAAAAATGAACAGATGAAGTAACTGAGTTATTTGCATTTATAAGCAGTCCAGCTGGATTCCTGATACATTTAATTACAACAGGATACCGTCAGACACCAAAGGTCACAATGCTTAAGTCTACTTCTCATTCACCAGCTCCCTGTTCAGCTGGACAGCTGGTATTCCATAAGACTCCTGGTAGGTCTACAAACGTCTCTGACAGGTGAAAACTGTGGGTCACTGTTCTGATCAGTTACCCCAGTTTATATCCTGCATTCATTCTGATGGGTTTGTCCTCTTCCGACAGGACAATGAGCCGCCATACACGTCTAGAGACGCCAAATTTATGGTTAGAGGAGCACTCATCTGAGTTTAGAGTTTTGCCGTTCACACCTAATTCACCAGATCTCAGTGTGATCGAAGACATCTGGGACTCCATGTGACGGACTGTGGAACACAGAAATCCTAGACCACAGAATATAACAGAATTGTGGCCCATTCTGCAGGAAGTATGGTGTTCATTCGGTATTTCTGCAGTCCTCTACTACTGTGGGGGACTTACTAAGTATTAGCGTGTTCTACCAGTTTTTCTGGTGCTTCGGGGTATTTTTCTGCCTATATTGAGATATTAACACATAGTGAAACATATTTACAGCCAAATAAAATGTTCATAAAAATGAAATACAATGTTTTGGCTCCCAATGTGGTTCGATTGTTTGGGTTGCAGCACCCTGGGCTACATTTACATTTACGGCATTTGGCAGACGCTCTTATCCAGAGCGACTTACAAGGTTACTGGTATTACAGGTAGGCCAACGTAGTGTTAGGAGTCTTGCCCAAGGCCCCTTATTGGTGTAGCACAGACTGGCTGCCCAGACCGGGAATTAAACCCAAGTCTCTCACATGGGAGCCAGTGATGTTACCAATGTACCACACCAACTACATATCCTGTTGACGGTTCCCTTAGGCATGTATGAATGTGTTAGTGTGTATGTGTGCACGGTGCCCTGCAATGGACTGACCTCCAGTTAGTATTCCTAGCGTAATGCCCAGCGTTCCTGGGATAACCTCCTGATCCACCTTAAATCTGACTAACATAAAACAATCATCAGTCCTGAATATCATAACACGTATCATGTCTCAGGAAACGTCATTTTGATCAAAAGTATCACCCAGCCTGAGTGAGAGTTATAATAGTCACCATTCCTGCCAGGCTTCAGGCTGCTTCTCAGTCCTTCCGGAGACAAAAACAGTTTGTTTACAGAATGACAGGATTAAAAATTAGGTCTCGTTTGGAGAGAACACAAGGGCAAGTCGTACGTACTCGGCGTACGAATGCAGCACGCTGTACGAATCGGCGTGAAGGAGAGCGAGGGACAGGAGGCTGTGAAATGTATGAGGTATATTATGGGATGGACGAGTTCTACACTGTTCCCTGGATACCGGAACCCACTTCTTCCGCATTAGAGTAACCTTGACTGCAGTGTTGTAGGGCGACACACTTAAAGAGGAATCACACCAGAATACACAGAGTTCTCTCTCTCTCTCACACACACACACACACTCACACACACACACACAGACACAGGGATACTCGAATCGAGCTTGTTGGAGCAGCGAGGCATTTTATGGCCGCAAACCTAATTGGTCCCTTTGGAGACGTGACACTAGGAACATCATAATCAGGCAAACAAGCTAAAAAAATGCTGCACTAATATCCTTTTTGGAGGTCTAGTACGCTAGATTCGACTTGGGTGGCTCATGTTAGTGATGGATCAATACCGTTATTTTCACTCCGAGTACGTGCTTTTGTCACTCATCAATACTGAGACAGATACTGAACTACTTGAGTATTGTGCTTAGTTATTTAGCTGCTCTGTTTATATTGGTTCAACTCATACTGAGATATTAGCATGATGTTGCAGGTAATAGAGAAGGTAAGGCTGGCTCACCAGAGCATAGAGATACAGTATCAGCAGACATGGTCATTCATACAGGATGACTGCAGGAATCTGTGACACACAATCAGAGAATAAAAGGGAAAAGGTAAAGAGTTTGATGGATATAAAAAGAGCATATCATAATACTTTGTATTCTTTCTTTTACCCTCTATCTTTACCTCCCGGGTCAGCCGTGGCCTAGTGGTTAGGGAACCAGTCTTGTGACCGGAAGGTCCTGGGTTTGACCCCTGCATAGGGCAAGACACAACCGAGGTGCCCTTGAGCACCTCCGCTCCGGGCAGGACGTCCACGCACAATAGGCAAATTGTTCACTTTCACTTTCACTTGGTTGAGCTACACATGCCACGGCTGAAGGACCAGGTGATACCAGCGAACCTCTTAAAAGGAGCATATGATAATACTTTGTATTCTCCCCTCTACCCTGACCCCAGATATCTGCTTCTATCCTGATCTAATCATCATGACTCACTGCTGCTGAGAATGGCCCCACATGGACTGTTCAAAGATCACCATAATGGTTTGTGGTATAAACTAGAGATCGACCGATATAGGTTTTTCTTAAAGCCGATGCCGATATTTAGAGGTCAGGGTCAGCCGATGGCCGATCCGTGCTGCCGATATTTAGGGCCGATTTTTAGGGCCGATATCTTAAAGTTTTCCCCTTTAGTTGCATGCTAAAAAATCTCACTAATAATCAGTGGATGCACAACATTTCTGAACTTAACATTATTTATTAAACTCTGACTTGAACCGTCTCTCGAATCTTACTTTTGTGCTCTTAAATATTTAACCAAAGTAAACCAAACAATATCGATACACTGACCAAATATAAACATAAAAAAAAACTGTCAATCGTTTACATAAAAGTTTTAGAATATTTATCAAACTGTATCTGTAAGTTTGTTGGAGCATAAGTATAAACTTAATGTACATTTAAATAAAACAAATACAACTTTTATAAATAAAAAATCGATTAAGCTGAAAAATACAATAAAAATATATATAAAAAAATAATTAGTGCTGCTGCAAACACACTCGCAGCAACCAGCAACATTTGTGTTTGGTTTAATGAACATGTCTGACACCTGACACAGAAAGTCTAAAGTATTCCCAATATCACTGAATCACTCACAGTAATACCTGATTTTAAATCAGTGCTTCTAAACACAAACATCGGCCGATGCCGATATAGTAAAAAATCGCAAATATCGGCCCGATATATCGGCCGACAGATATATCGGCCGACAGATATATCGGTCTATCTCTAGTATAAACCATGAATTTTGACTGATATAAACAGCAAGAAAACTACCGCCGGACAGTTTTACTCTCCATAACTCAATGTCCATTGCTGAACAGACAGAATTCTGACTTAGTGTTATAACTAAAATGAGTTATCTGGCTGTATATGTGCACTGTTCTGTCAGGCAGGGCATTATTTATAATCACACTATCAGTGTTACCCGAATGCAGATGGGTTTCCTTCTCAGTCTGCTTCCTCTCAAAGCTTCTTCCTCTTGTCATCTCAGGGAGTTTTTCCCTGGCCACTGTTGCCACCGTGTCTCATCAGTGACAAAATGTATAAAATGAGTCAGAATAACACTGGGCTGCTCTGATGTACAACCACCACAGACAGTTCTGTTGAATGTTGAGCTACACAGGGTCAATGCAGTGCTACAATGTGTGAAATCCAGACTGACTTTTTCATCAACTAACATATTGTGTGTGTGTGTGTGTGTGTGTGTGTGAGTGCGCGTGTGCGCGTGTGTGTGTGTGTGTGCGCGCATTCAGCGCCAAAGAGCGCACCTCCCTTCATCTGTCTTCCCTCTGTTCTCTTGCCCTTGAGGTCATTATGGATACACAGGCCAGAGAAACTCTTTAACCCCATCTGCCAGAAACGAGAAAGAGAAAGACCGAACGGGAGGCAGGGAGGAGGGAAGAAAGGGAGTGTGCGATGGGGAGAGAGCAAAGCAGAAGAGACAGAGAGATTTATTAGTCATCATACCAGATTCATGATCAGGTTTTACACCTCAAAGCTTTTCATCAAAAAGCACCAAATCAGAGAGAAAAATGCACACACACACACACACACACACACACACACACAATACACTGAGGGTAATATTCAATACTCAGCACTGGCGGTGAATATCAAAAACCCATGTGTGGGGTAAAAAGAAGATTGTTTTTTGATATTTAGATTTTTATTGTGCTTTAAAATGAAGGAGCTGAGGGTTTAAAAGGGAGAGAGAGAGAGGGAGAGAGAGAGAGGGGGAGAGGGTAAATTGCTTTTTGTACTCTTCACTGAAGATGTTTGCATCCTGGCATTCTCCTACCCCAGAGATGTAAACAGCTTGTGGCATGGGTTGTTCTGTACGGAGACGTATAACAAAGCGTTTCCACTTTTGTTCGGGTGTGTGAGCGACCCGTAGTATTTCCCCATGAATATCTACAAGGCACAAATCATCAACCGAGATCATTTTCCTCTGCAGCCTTCTCTGAAGTTCCTTCCTTTCACTCTTCATTGAACTGATGGACACCGATTCAAAGCCACACTGACGCTGTCAGCTGAACTGGCCTCTGGCATGCATTTACATTCCCCCTTATAGTTCTGCAGCTGGACTGTATCGGTTTTATTGAGGTTTGACCAAATGTTCAGTCAGTCTCAGTCTTCCGAATACCTTTAGTCATGGTTTTTCAACAGGAATGATTTATCTCTCTGATAGTGGTGTGCATTGCAATTGGGATCCTCTGGAAACCCACCAATCTTTGTTGCATGTGTAGAAAATATATGGTGTCCAAAAGAGGGCGCTAGGGTGTCGTCCACTCTGGTTAAAAAAGATATTCCGTATATTTTTTACTTGATATAATATTTTTTATAATCAGCATCACTCAGCGATGTCAGCAGATCAGCCAATTGCAAACCGTTACTGAGACAAAATGCACACTCAGCAACATAATTTTAGCCAATCAGCATCCTCGAATCTGATGTCTAAAGGCACTTCGTTTATCGCCCCAAGCAGAGTCAGTTAGTAGTGGAGTAAGGACATGTGACGGTTAATTCCAAAGACAAGCAGACTCAAAACTAATGAGATCTCTTCCCAAAAATCAGTTTGAGAGGAAAAAGTTAGTGGAGAAACTACAGGTCGAAGAGCTCAATCAACATACAGCAGACATAAAAATCGCTCAAAATGCTAACTATATTTGAGGCTGCTCTCATGATTGGTACAGCAGAAAGGTTGGACACAAACACACAGATCCAAGTTTTCTCTGTATAGATACAGTCTAATCCAGCAATATACAGTACAGCACTCTAGAATTTCCTGATATTGTCTTTTTTTTAATTTTCGCTAATATATCTGTATGTTTTTAAACCGGTCTGCAGTGTAATGGTTTGTAGTGCGCCATCTACCTGAGCTCATTAGAGCTGATTATTTTGCTAACTATTACTCTGATTTGTTTTAATGCCAAAAAATGTTGTCTTGTAGTTTGTGTTAAATTGTATTGGAATGGTGGCTGAAGTATGGCACAAACAGCCTCACATCATAAAACATTTGTAACCAGATACCACTACTACATTTTCATCCCTTTTGAGTATACTGACCTCCCTCGTTTTGTTCTCTCTGCAGAACAACTCCAAACAGCGTCAGGTGAGGAAGAAGACCGTGTCGTTCAGCTCCATGCCGAGCGACCGCAAGATGAACAGCACAGCCGCCTGCATGGCCTTCATGCTGGAGGGATGCGAGATGAAAAAGGTCCGCTCCAACTCACGCATGTATAACCGGTACTTCCTATTAGACCCGGACTTGCACTGGCTCCGCTGGGAACCTTCGAAAAAGGATTCCGAAAAGGCTAAACTGGAGATCAAAAGCATCAAAGAGGTGCGGTTAGGAAAGAAGACCCCCGTCCTGCGCAGCAACGGTCTCTCGGATCAGTTTCCGGATGAGTGCGCGTTCTCAATCATTTATGGAGACAACTACGAGTCTTTGGATTTAGTGGCAAGCACAGCAGACGTGGTCAGCACCTGGGTGATGGGACTGCGATATTTGGTCTCTTACGGGCGGCACATGGTTGGAGTTGTTGAAGCCACTCAGCCAAGCGTAAGGACGTCCTGGATTGGCTCAGTGTTCGAGTTGGCGGATGTGGAAAAGCAGGGACACATTGACCTTTTCCGTGCCACGCAGATTATTAAGGGACTTAATCCAGGCATGAGGGAGTCACGGATTGAGTTGAAGTTTAAAGAACTTCAGAAAGCCAAAGAACGCTACGGTGAGGCCATTGACCTAGACTTGTTCGTAGAGGCATATTGTGAATTGTGTACAAGACCTGAGATCTTTTTCCTGCTTGTGCAGTTCTCTAGCAACAAGGAGTACCTGGATTTAAAGGACCTAATGTTGTTTGTGGAAGTCGAGCAGGGTGTAGAAGGAGTGACAGAAGAGATGTGCCGTGAAATCGTCCGAAAATACGAACCATCAGCTGAAGGTCGTGAACATGGCTATTTATCAATCGATGGTTTTACACATTACCTCTTGTCATCCGAGTGCCACATTTTTGACCCACAGCACAAAAGTGTTTGTCAGGACATGACGCAACCCCTGTCTCACTACTACATCAACTCCTCGCACAACGCCTCTTTGCTGGAGGACCATTACTGGGGCTCCTCGGACATAAGCAGCTATGTCCGTGCCCTGCGAATGGGCTGCCGCAGCATTGAGGTGGTAGTGTGGGATGGCCCTGACTGTGAGCCGGTAGTCTACGTTGGCAGCTCTGTGGCCTCTCAGTTGGCCTTCTCAAAAGTCCTGGATGTCATTAACCAGTATGCCTTTGAGAGCTCAGAGTATCCTCTTATTCTGTGCCTGGTGACACACTGCAGTGTTCCACAGCAGAGGGTCATGGCCCAGCACATGAAGAAGATCCTTGGGGACAAACTCCACTTAGAGCCTCCTAGTTCTGAGGAAAACTATTTGCCCTCACCGGAGAAACTAAAGGGAAAGATACTTCTGAAAGGGAAATGCCTTCCTTCTGATACACAAGATTCTGAAGGGGAGGTGACTGATGAGGAGGAGGGGCTTGAGATGTCACGGCGCATGGTGGGAGCAGATGAGAAGGATCATCTCAATGGTTTCGGTTGCAAGAGGTTGCAACTTTGCAAAGAATTGTCAGATCTGGTCACCCTTTGCAAATCTGTCCAATTTCGAGATTTTGAGTCCTCAAAGAGGGAACAGAAGCATTGGGAGATATGCTCTTTCAACGAAGTGGATGCTAATCGCTTTGCTAATGAGTACCCTGAGGACTTTGTGAGTTATAATAAGCGATTTCTATCACGAGTATACCCAACTCCTATGCGCATTGATGCCAGCAATATGAACCCACAGGACTTTTGGAAATGTGGTTGTCAAATCGTGGCTATGAATTACCAAACACCAGGCCTGATGATGGACCTCAATTTGGGGTGGTTTAGGCAAAATGGCAACTGTGGGTATGTGCTTCGCCCTGCAATAATGCGTGAAGAGGTCTCGTACTTCAGTGCCAATGCTCGTGACTCTTTGCCAGGTGTATCTGCCCAGCTCCTCCATATCAAAGTGATCAGTGGCCAAAACCTGCCAAAACCTCGAGGTTCAGCAGCAAAAGGTGACGTGGTCGAGCCATATATCTATGTAGAGATCCACGGGATCCCTGCCGATTGTGCAGAGCAGCGCACAAAGACTGTATCGCAGAGTGGTGACAATCCCATTTTCGACGAGAGTTTTGAGTTCCAGATCAATCTCCCTGAACTGGCAGTTTTGCGTTTCGTTGTCCTCGACGATGACTACATTGGGGATGAGTTCATCGGTCAGTACACCATACCCTTCGAGTGCCTGCAGCCTGGATATCGTCACGTACCGCTGCAGTCACTGACCGGAGAGTTTTTGCCCAACACCACGTTATTTGTTCACGTGGCCATTACGAACAGGCGCGGTGGGGGCAAAGCTCACAAGAGGGGTCTTTCTGTGAGGAAGGGTCGCAAGGCAAGGGAGTACACGTCAACCAAGACTACTGGGATCAAAGTGATAGATGAACTCTTCAGGGCTTCCACGCAGCCACTTCGGGAGGCGACAGATTTGCGGGAGAATGTGCAGGTATGGCTTATGCAAACTTTTTGTTGGAGGGTAATGAAATTGGATGAAAAGCAATAATAATATTATTATTATTAGACTGGTTCCTATTGTGGTTAAAGAACCAGCCTTGGGACCAGAAGGTCCCGGGTTCGATCCCTACAACCGACAAGACTTTACTGATGCGACTTTGTGCACTAACCCAAAACTGCTCCCCAGTTGCTGCGGATAGAGGCTGCCCACCACTCTAGGCAGGTGTGCTCACTGCCCCCTAGTGTTCACTAGTGTGTATGCGTGTTTCACTACACAGATAGATCAGCTGCAGAGGTAAAATCCACAGCACAGTGGTGAAAAGAGTAGTTCGTTTCACTTTATTTTGTGCCACAAGCTACAAGCTTATCCCTATCAAAACAAAGGAGTTATTTTATGCACCGTGTTGCCTGTTAATAAAATAACGACTGGTCCATGGTGGCTAGTCCTTCTTTAAGCCAGTATTGACTTGGTTTTAATAGATATTTTGGGGAATCCTAGAGGACTTGTGTGAAATGTTTCAGATGTAACAAGCACCTCATGGACTGTTATGCAAACAGAGAATGAACCCTCAATTAAAGGCCACTACAATGGAGCTCATTAGTGCGTGACTTGATCTAATGCCGTATTTCCTTCACCTGAGAAATTGTTGGGCTAATTACTTATAGGTACATCTTACAAAAGAAAGTAATAAAATGAGACAGTGTAGGTTGACAGTTGATAAGTGGACGTAGAACAGGTAGACAGCAGAGAATCTGCAGCGGTCATTACAGCTCAAGCTGTTACCAAGGTGTTGCCAAGGGGTTTGATTGTTATTTTTGTCCGAGATGTCTGCATTAATGATATAATGTCTGCATTATTGAAGACAGAGGGCTCCGTTGGTCTGTTTCAGGCTGTTATTCATTATCGTCTTGTATGGGTTTTAGCCTGTATTGACAGCACACAGAAATACGAAAATAATACCACCCCACCCCAAACTGAGTTGTGAACCACTCATTGCCCACTGCGCTTGCACACACAGGGAAACACACACATAGGTGAGGAACCTCTTGTCCCAGGACTTGTTCTTTAACCCTAACACATGTGAATATCAGTATATATGTAATATCAATGTATATCATTATATACAGTCGTTAGTTTCTTTTTCATCCAGATGGTTTGCAACTTGCCAAAATTTCATGTGTGTATGTCATCTGCTACCTCATATGTATCTATTCTGATTGGTTGCAACAAGACTGCTTATGAAGGAGTCTCCAGTGTCAGTGCTTTAAAAAAAAATGGAAGGCAAAAGTTTGCTTTTTTTTATTGGGTTGCATACATGGTTGCATACAAAAAGAGACCATAATTTGCCATAGAGATGTATTAGAAAGAATCAAGGAAAGGTACATAAGGGTTTAGAAAAAGACGAAAAACCTGCACACTTAAGAAATTGATATGTACTTCATACAGTACTGTGCAAAAGTCTTAGGCACCCTATATGGTGTTTAGTATAAATGTTGTTGTAGACATTTATTTTATG
>JAOVVF010000025.1:22773282-22785792 GCA_028565595.1 Duopalatinus emarginatus
GATTTTTGGTTTTGTTGTCATGTTTTTGGTTTTGTTGTGATTTTTGGTTTTGTTGTGATTTTTGGTTTTGTTGTCATGTTTTTGGTTTTGTTGTGATTTTTGGTTTTGTTGTGATTTTTGGTTTTGTTGTCATAGTATTTTGATTTTGTTGTCATGTTTTTAAATGTGTTACTGTGTTTTTGTTTTTTCTTTGGTTTTGCTGTAGCATTTGTGGTTTTGTTGTCATGTTGTTTGTTTTACTGTTGTGTTTTTGTATTTTGTTTTCCTCTCACATTTTTGATTTTGTTGCTGTGATATTGGTTTTGTTGTGGTTCAGAATATGTCATTGTCACTGTACATATATCTGTACTGTATAAAGTGCAAATCAATCAGTAGCAGAGTATTTTTATGTCTGCTGGTGGAACATTTAGTTCCATATTTAATCATGTAAAAATGAATGATAAACCCAAGGTTAATAGATTTATTCATTACACCATTCACAAATGAGGTATTTTTGACCTTATCAGTTGCCTAACATGAACAGTCTGGACAAGGCATTTAGCTGTCTAGCTTGTTAGCTGCCCGTCTTTCAGACCTTTCCAATCTTGCATGCCATCTGTCCTGTCACTATCACTGATCACACCAAGATTACACCAGTCCATGTCTCCACATTTGGCCTTCTACAATGTGAGAAGAGATAAAGTGATTGGAGATAATTATTAGATACATATTTACTAACACCATTACATAGATAAACTGTTTAAACACAAAATAGGGCCAACTAACCACCAGTGAACCTAATCTCTAATCATCAACTTTAGCACTTTTCATTCTGTCTTGCTTATTAAATCAAACTATACTAAGTGACTTCAGACTCTTAAATTGTATTTGTCATGTGTGTATTTGTAGCTGGTACAGAAATACAGTGAAATGTATAAAACATGTGTGTTACAATGTATAAAAGATTAATCAAATATAATTAATTAATAAAATTTAAAATTAGAAAATATAAAAATTAAAACTAAATTAATTAGATTTTTTTCTATTGTAGTTATTACTATCAAATATTATGTGAATAATATTAATATTTTATGTTGAATGTATATATTTTGTATTAATTATATTTCTCAATTAATAAATTTAACAAACAATTATCAAATATTAATAATAAATAATAATATTAGATTATTAAATTATAACAAATGTAAAGTAAAAGTTTAAAAACAAGTAAGGAATTAAAAAAAAAATATATGCAATAAAAAAAAAATATTTAAAACAAATTTATCAACTAAGCAAAAAGAGTTCATGGGTTGTTTCTCTCAGGTTCTTCCATCCATTGTCCATGGATCCATGGTTATTCTATTCAGTTCTCCTATTATCTATTTAAAGATGTTCTCAGCAGAGAAATGACAAAGAATGAATAATCATTTTACATCTAGTTGTCCTAATTTTATAAATCCTATCTTATAAAGCCTGTCTTAGCCACTTCACTGATTACAGAATGACATGTGACCAGACTAATATGCTTTGGTTATAGTAAGTCTGTACTTAATGGAGCACATGATGGAGTAAATCCACTTATATATATATATATATATATATATATATATATAATATAGTATAATATAATGCAAATGTCCAGTGCTTCCTCACCACTCTGACTCATTCCCAGGCTGGCTGCAGGAGCTGGGAAAACGTTTGGAGACTCCTTACACAAACGGCACAGTTGGCGGGCCTTCCATGCGCAGCGCCTACATTGCCTCGCTCTACTTCACCCTTAGCAGTCTGACCAGCGTGGGATTCGGCAACGTCTGCGCCAACACCGATGCCGAGAAGATCTTCTCCATCTGCACCATGCTCATCGGGGGTATGTACTGGATCTGTCATATAAAACATCTAGTTCCAAGAGAACAGCTGTATGTCAAGCAATCGACTGTTTTTGATCCTGCTTGTCTGTGATTTTATTTCTGGTGCCTTACATATCTGCATTACACATCTCCTCTCAGCTTTGATGCACGCTGTGGTGTTTGGCAACGTGACAGCGATAATTCAGCGCATGTACTCACGCCGCTCCCTCTACCACACACGCATGAAGGATCTGAAGGACTTCATCCGCGTGCATCGCCTGCCTCAGCAGCTAAAGCAGCGCATGCTGGAGTACTTTCAAACCACATGGTCAGTTACCAACGGGATCAATGCTAATGAGGTGAGGAAACACACAGGAAGTCTAATGAGACTTATACAGAGACATTGTAAAAGAGGAGACGTTCCACTTCAAGAATCCAGACATAAATATAGACATATAAAAGTAATAAAGACTCTATATACTCTATAGATATATGGATGTATTGGGACAAAATTCTGCATTAATGAATTCAGGTGTTTCTTTCAGTCCCATTGCCACAGGTGTGTAAATTTAAGAATCTCGCCAGACAGTCTGCCTTTACAAACATTTGTAGGATGCTACCTTTGCAACAAGTTAGTTCATGGTATTTCTTTCCTCCTAGATCTACAAAGTGGCAGACCGTGTAAAATTACAAGTGCTGAAGCACATAGTGCGTAAAATTAGCCAACGCTCTGCCGGCTCAATAGCTGCATTGCTGGCATTAACATCAGCACAAAAACTGGGAGCATAAAGGCATTGATTTCCATAGTCGAGCAGTTGCATGCGAGCACCAAGAACCAGGCCTCAAGTGTTACTGTTATAAACATCTCTGTGACAACATTCTGGACTGAGCTGGGAATTAAGTTGGTGTCGTGAAATCTTGAACTTAGTAGTAGAAGTTTAATCTTATTTTGTCAAAAAACTTTAAGCATTTGAACTTAACTGTGTCAAAAACAGAAAATACAACAAAGTGACCACGACTTGATACGTCAGGCTATAAAAACTCTGAACGATACGTCACAAATCAACAAAAAAAAAGATCTGAACCTAAACAAAGACACATAGCAACATAAACAAAACCAAGAAGATTGAAGTTCATGCTGCGCTACATTTACATTTGCAGCATTTAGCAGACACTCTTATCCAGAGCGACTTACAAGGTTACTGGTATTACAGAAGGCCAATGTAGCGCTAGTCTTGCCCAAGGACCCTTATTGGTGTAGCACAGACCGGGAATCAAACCCAGGTCTCTCACATGGGAGCTCATGACGTTACCACTGTACCCCACCAACCTCTACTGCGCTACTGATTGCTGTGGTATATGCCAATATCCGGAAAATGCACCCAAGTGACAGCCTGAAATAACTGCCTGTGGGTATTACCAACATGGCCACCGAGTCAAGAGAGGTATTCCTCTATTCCTCTATTCTAGCTGATGCAACGATAATGATTCTGGCATCAGGTATCATTCTAATGCTGTGCTCATTTACTCACGCTCACAAAATATTCTGACACCAACATACCAGGTGATACACTGTAACATAAGCTTAGTGCATGCTGTTGCGCTAATGAACAGATGAAATGACATGACAGCAATCTGGACATATTTCATGGCTACTGATGAGAGCCAAATCGAAGCAGACTGCAAAGTGTGCGCCGTGAAAATATCAAGGGAAGGAACTAGAGTATTGTTCTCCTAGAGATGGATGAAATGGCAGAGAGATTATTAATAACTTGAGCAAACAAATCCAAATCTTGAGGCAGAAGAGTATATGTGGGTAGGCAAGGTCAGGCGATCAGCAAATAGTATTTCAGAGAGCAAGGCCACTGGAAAAAAAAAACGAGATCAAGTCGAGAGTAAACAATACAAGATAAAACACATATACACATACAACAGGAGTGATACTTCGCAATAACTGAGGGTCCAGATTCTCTTTACAGATGTGTGTGGGCTTCATTTATCAAGGTGGATATGCATAAAAATGGGCCTGAAATGTGCATCGCAATTTCTCATGCAGAAACCGTTATTTATAAAAAAAAATATATTTGGCATTTTTGTACATTTAAGCAAGTTTGGGGGCATCCGTAGCCCTTGAAAAGAGAGAGAGCAGGAATTAGCAACATCGTTTAATAAAATAGGTATGGTATGGTATGAACTGACGGATATCAGTTCATACCACATCAATAAATTAATCAATTAATCAAAGATTAAGAGAGAAGATTAGGAAAGATTAAAACTTGTTTAAATATTTCCTGCTATTTCAATGCTTGCCGTATGTTGTGCGACTTTACATGTACAATATGGAGTATTATTTTTACACTAGCTTGTGTATTTTACTCTGAAGTTTATTTAAATTTTATTTATATTAGTTCTTTGTTGTTTTGTCTCGCAATTTAAAATCTAAAGGTGCTATATATAAAGCTTATTATTATTATTAGTAGTAGTAGTAGTCGTAATAGTAGTAGGCTTTTATTATTATTTTTTAAATTTTTATTATTATTATTATTATTTCAACAACAAATTAAACTCAAATTAAACGCTGTTTGCCATGTAATGAGCCGCTACTGAGGCCACCAAACAACACATTCTTCCTTGCCTTGACCTCTGACACAACTACTTCTACTTCGCATTTTCCACATTTTGTCTTCTTTTTCTTGCATTATCTCACTCAGAATGAATGGGAAAGCCTACATTTAAATATTCATGAATGATTTGCATAGACCTTTTATGGGTAAATGTGGGTGGTACAGAGATGGAATACAAGGCTGGTTCACCTGCGCACATTTTGTAGTAGATTGTGATTTATAAAGCGTAAACAGCGTGCAGGTGTGCGTACGCATGGTTTTATGAATCTGAATTTTTTTGTGCATCGAGTTTTATAATTGAGACCCCTGATATATATGCAATAAGTATTTAGGTGCATTTGGTGCATGTTAAGGTTTAGGTGTGTTCAGGGAAGTGGAGGCATATTCGACCTGATCAGACTGTGTGTTACCAATAAAACTAAACACACAGGGATACTTCTAGTAGTACGCGATAAGAGCGCTGAAGGCTAAGTGAGCTAAAGGCTAGCATAGATGAGCCTAGCTAAGTGAAATAACAGCTCTTACTGCAGTATTTTAATCTTTGCAATCAGCCATTCCAGTCATCTTGTATTAAAGTCAAACAAACCCTTATCAATCTAATCCAAGGTAACTAATCTAATGTAGCTAGCTAGCAGACGTATTTTAAAAACGCCTAGCTAATACTGTAAAGCAGGAACGAAGCAGTCTAAGACATGCATGTATGTGCTTTTAATGACTACTATCATAACATTCATCCCCCAGAATCCAATCCTGTCAAGTTTCACTTATATACTAATAATAAAGGATTAGTTTCTTTCCTTTCTAGCGTATCTTATTATATGTTAGCACTCATGCCCTCAGAAAGTAGGTGCCATGTTGGTGCATACTGTATCAGAAATATCACATGAAATATGGTTCGGAGCGCCTTCACTGAGCTAATTACCACTCGACTCATCTTGACTGAATAGCGCCTTTTGTTGGGCTGTCTCACTGGTTAGCCCACAGTGAAACGACAGCATGGCTAATTAGCTAGCTCAGAAAGTAGAGGGGAAAGGGGAGGGGGGAAAGTGGTGACTCTCATTTACACTTTGCAGACACACTAATTTATTCGGTGATTAAGGGGAAAAAAGCAGAAAACACTTCAGACACTTTCACAGGAACTCAGCGTCTCCTGACAACTGTTGCTAGCATGGTGCCTCGCCACTGCTAACGTGAGTTCAGGTCTAATTACAAATGTTTCATTACAATTAGACACGTGGCTCGCATGCAGATGCACTGTGAGCTTATTGTACTAGTAAACTTGTTATGAGTAAACGCTAGGATCAGTGAAAGCTACACAGTAAAGCAGACTGATTTAGCTTGTGTGTTGAGTTAGGCATGAGTAACAGATCGTATGCTACTTGAGAAAGGACGTGATCCTATTTAAGAAAGGAAGTTGTGAAGCTGATGCCGAAGAGGCTAAACATATCGGTTTGCAATGGTCTTATATTGTATTAACCACTCTCTCTGCACTAATCTGTCTCTCAGCTACTGCACGACTTCCCAGATGAGTTACGGGCTGACATCGCCATGCACCTTAACAAGGACATCCTGCAGCTGCCCCTCTTCTCCTCTGCCAGTAGAGGGTGCCTGCGCTCACTCTCTCTGCATATCAAGACTTCTTTCTGCGCTCCGGGTGAATACCTCATCCGGCACGGAGACGCCCTACACGCTCATCACTTCGTTTGTTCCGGATCCTTAGAGGTGCTTAAGGATGGGATGGTGCTTGCCATATTGGGTAAGTCATTATGTCATTGCTGTTATCCTTATTATTGTATAATTAATTCACTCAGTTGCCAGTGTTAGGTACAAGTATTTTGTGTTTACACTCAGTTTCTATTTTATCTTTTATATCTATCAAATATGTGACTTTGTAGCTGCACAATTATGAGCGCAGCCATCTGGTGTTATAGACAATTTGTCAGCCCCCGCTTACCCTGTCCATATGCGCTGAGAAGATATTATTTGGGTTGTGGATTATTCACAGCAGTGAAACTGACGTGTGTGTGTGCTGGTATGAGTGTATCGGGCATGGCAGCTTGGGTGGGGTATGATATCCATGGAGATACCAGCACATCCAACTGAATGAAAATCTTCCCAGATTGTATGCTACATCCCAGATTGACAATACAAAAGTCTTAGTATGGTCACATGGGATTGCCGGATTTTTATTGTCTGGGCGAATCTGGTTCATTTCGTCCTGCTGTTCGAAAAATCTGATACTTTAGACTTAGAGACCAAAAAGGCAAGGAATGATGCCCACCAGACCAGGCAAGTGCTTTAAAAAGTGCAAAGTAAAAGTGAATTATTTGCCCACTGTGCTTGCACACAGAGGAATGTGACCTCCGCATTTAACCCATCCATGCAATGAAACACACACACACACTCACACCCTAGTGAACACTAGGGGGCAGTGAACACACTCGCTCGGAGCAGGAGGCAGCCCCAAACCACAGTGCCCGTGGAGCAGTTGGGGGGATTACGTGCCTTGCTCAAGGGCCCTTCAGTTGTGTGTTGCCCTATGCGGGAATCGAACCCGGGACCACAAGGCCAGAGCTGCCCCCAAGTTCAAACCTGGTGCCATGTGACAGTTGGTGCTAGGGGCTATGGATAAAGGCAGGAGACAGCCATCAATTATGAAATATAACTGGGACAAACTAAGTTTATGATACATTTCGGAGCAGGAGTATGTACATGTATGGAGCAGTTATGAGCTGGTGGTTAATAAATCGGCCTTGTGACCACAAGGTTGCCAGTTCGATCCCTGCACCCGACAAAGTGTGCTCACTACCCCCTAGTGTGTGTTCACAAGTGTGTGTATCTGTGTGACAGTGCACGGATAGGTTCAATGTGTAATGGTAGACCGGATGGACTCTTAAAGCTTTCCTGACTAGCTTTCCTGACCACCAGGTAATAAACCACTAAAAATGTGTCACCAATGCTGAATGTACATTGTGGTATATTGTGTTTACATATAGAGTGTTGGAGGATAATGTATGTAGAGCTCTTGCAATTATAGTCTCATAGGATATGGCCAAATTGCAGTATCTAGTTCATTATTTATAGTAGCATTAGTCATGATTGGTGCTCTAGCAGTTTAGCAGAGGCTTCATACAGCATACCCGAGAATATGAGTACATTTTGAACTAGCATAACAAGCGTTGACGTTCTTGGTGTTAGAATTTTACCCCAATCTGTGTTTATTTCCCCAGTAGTCTATCGAGCCTCTTATAACCCAATAAACGCATAAAATTCGGCTCATGTAAATTTGTTTTTCACTGTGTAAAACACACACACACAAGTGAACACTAGGGGGCAGTGAACACAGTTGCCTGAAGCGAAAAAAGTAACTGATAAAAAAAATGGCAGTGGTATAATAGGCGGAACCTTCAAACCATGGCACCCGGGGAGCAGTTGGGTGCCTTGCTCAAGGGCACCCCAGTCATGTCTTGCCCTGTCCTGGGACCAAACCCGGTACCTTTTAGCCACGAGACTGGTTCCCTAGCTAATTAGCTATCAGTGGTTCTCTAGTGTACTGACAACAGCTAGTTTTAGTGTTTCGTTGAAGCAAGCTAGTTGTATTCAATCTACACCAGCGACAATCTGGCATTGTACTTGTGTGCAAGAGCATAGCCAGCTTATTAATTGTGACATGCCTTACTTTTTACCCATTAACAAGCTGCATTTAACCCATCTGTGCAGTGAAACACACACACTAGTGAACTAGCAACCCTATCCATGGGGCCTAAGAAGCAGTTGGGGTAAGGTACCTTCATCAAGGGCACTTCAATCTTGTTGGTGCAGGGATCTTTCAGATCTTTCATATGTATGCTTTTATATATTGGACATGGGAGGATGGAGCCTTTGTATAATGGTAGTCCATGAAGTGGATTCCTTTCCAATACCGCATGGCACAATGTGTTTTATTCCTATTATACCACAGCAATTTTTCATCAATTACATTTCTTTCTTACGTACTGTACCATGCTGTATTTTATATCCATTTAGAGCAAACTTTAACAAGCAGTTTCCCAATTTTTACTGATGTTTTGTTTGAAATAAATGAGATGACATGAGATGAGATGATATAAGACAAGAGCTTTTATTGGATTGCACACAGGTAAAGGAGATCTGATTGGCGCAGACCTACCTGGGCGGGATCAGGTGATCAAGGCCAATGCAGACGTGAAAGCTCTGACCTACTGTGACCTGCAGTACATCAGTATCAGGGCGCTGCGCGAGGTCCTCGATCTTTATCCTGAATACGGCAACCGCTTTAACGAGGACATCCATCACAACCTCACGTACAACCTCAGAGAGGTGAGGCCAAACTGTTATTGATTAAGATTACTGCAGACTACTGGGTTTATGGGGTGCACTGGTAACCAGATGACCTGTTGCCCATTTGATGGTTTTGTAATGGGATTTAAAGGGTGAACACAGGAATCTTTAAAGTTCACAAAGAGGGATTAGGAGGTAATTTATTGGTGCTTCAATGGCTGTATTCACAAAACAAGCCGTGATAAATAGCATCCATTTGTATTTAGAGAAACCCGACAAGCATTTCATTATGTTGCAGCACGGTTCATTAATAAAAAAATACATTCTCTTGTTATTTGTATAGCATTGCCACAAAACAGCATCGCTTTTTCCAACATCATTCAAACATATTTAGTTCTTTACACTGTTTTTTTTTTTTTTTTGTTTTTTTTGTGGACTAATTATTCTTGCCCTCTCGTCCCTGCTTCCCTCAGGGTCAGACTCGATTTCCTCGCTCTCCGAGAACCTCACAGGTACCATATGCACAGATGCATTCATTATACGCTCACACACACACACACACACACACACACACACACACACATATGCTCGAACGTGCACTCACACTTACACCTGTTCACACACTCACAAACCCAAATTAAAACATCACCACCATTTTCTTGAAAACGTCTTCTAGGATTGAGTACTGAGGACGATTGCAGCTGTTACTATGTAGGAGACTTTCAGACATCGCTCTGAGTCAAAGATGTAATCACAGTGCCAGATTGGTTTAAAATATAAAAAAATATACAACACAGCACTTTGTAAAACGTCTAAGTGTTTGGATTGTTGAAGTTGTTCTATTGTACTGGCTTTTGTCATCTCGCCTCACAAAAAAGTGCACTGGAAATAGTGGAACTCTGAACAACATCATTGTGTTTGATTTGTAAGGAATAAAACACTACAATGACAGGCTGGTGAGATGCAGCCTCAAAAAGCTGTTACTGGGTTTTTTTTTTTACATACACTGAAGTACCAGAAACACTTGAACAGTCTGTAACGACAATATGGTTGTGGCTTCATAATGGTGTATAGCAGCGGTTCTCAACCATCTGCAAGCTGGGCCCCCCCAAAGCTGGTTCATTGCAGTTGGGGCCCCCCTTCCTTCTGGCCGCTAACTTGGCAAAAGACTAGACTAGAGTGAATGAAGCTGAACGCGTGTGCGGGCGCTTATATAATAGGCTAGCCTAGCAGTTACGGTACATCGCGTTGCAGGCTTAAAATACTGTATTGGTAATTTGAAATGAAACTGTGTGTTTGATTTATTGTAATAACCTCGAGGTGAAGGACGTACAGACAACAGGTTGGTAGTCAGGACTTTTTACTGAACATTGAACAGCTCGCCGAACATGCCATTAACACACCTACACGCTCCACACGCACCCGGATCTCACGCACTGTTCTTCACTCCCTGCGGCCTTAACCTCTCTATCGCCACCAACAGGTCACTTCATAATATGACATTCCAATCTACTACATGTATTATTGTGTTGTAGTAGTCCAACCACTTGCATTTTCGACATGGGAATTTTCGTGATTTTTTTCCCCTCATCCTAGCCTACTCGCGCTTCCCCCCCAGGGGGGCCCGCCCTACCGGTTGAGAACCACTGGTGTATAGGGTTTGTTCAGCTGCTATTCCATGGGGCACCCGGTGGGGCAGCAGTGGCCCAGTGACCGGAATGTCCCAGGTTCAATTCCTACACAGGGTGAGATACGACTTGACCTTGAGCAAGGCACCTAACTGTCTAACTGCTCCCCAGGCGCCATGGTTTGGGGCTGCCCCCTGCTCCGGGCAAGTGTATTCACTGCCCCCAGTGTTCACCAGTGTGTGTGTGTTTCACCGCACACAATAAATCAGCCTGTCAGAATAGAGGATTCGGCAAAGTGTCAGTTGTTTGTCATCTCTGTAGTGATTTTAGTATGGTAATCTGTAGTGATTATAGTATTTTAAACAATAGTATCTCAGCATCTCACTAATTCTCTTGTACATCTTTTCAGGGTCGTTCGGACTCCCTCCGTACTCCTGAGCCGAAACTGCCCTTCATCGTGGAAGCCGAGGACGAGGATGAGGGACAGGAAGTAGGCAGGCAGCCGTTGCTCTCCAGCATGGAGGGGAACTCAAACCATTCTGCTCTGAGCGCCATGTTAGGGGAAGAGCTGCGTCATTTCGGCATGCTCCGCCTCTGCCGCTCTCCTACCCAAGGCTACAGAGGACAAAGTCCTTCCCCGCACCCACCAGCCAATGAGGAGCTGTGCCCCCCTGTGATTGATACGGGCCCCGTTAACCGTCCGGCCAAGCTGCTCATCCCGTCACTTACCTGCGTCAGTCCGTTAGACCTGAGCCCCAGGTAATGACTACCACTGAAAGTCTTATTTCTGTGTAGTAAACATATATATGTATAAAAAAATGGAGTAAACATCTGCACAACAGTACAGGGTGAGTCAAAAGTTGCAGGTCACATGACCGTTTTCCCATTGGAAAACCTTGCGATTGATCCAATATAGAGGCTTTCAAATATGGCGCCCATGTTCCAGACATAGCCAAAAACATACTCCCCCTTACCCGTTACTTGCTCGGGTATTCAGATATGTCATTATTTCTAAAATAAAACATATCCTGACTCTACCCTGTATTACCTGCTCTATAACACAAAGCCTTATAACCACCTCTAGTCACCACAACTAGCTGAACTGGTATTGCTTCAGTGCTGGTAGACGTGGCTGAATCAATATAAGCTCTTGGATCTTGTTCTGGTGGCTCAGGGGGCAGCCGTAGCTCAAGGTTAGGGAACTGGTCTTGTGACCGGAATGTCTTGCCAACAAGACAAGACTTAAGTGCCCTTGAGTAAGGCACCTATCCCCCTAACTGTTTCCTCCAGACAAGTGTGTTCACTGCCCCCTCGTGACACACTAGTGAACACTAGGGGGCAGTGAGCACACATGCCCAAAGCACTGGGTTGCCCCTTTATCCGCTGAACCCAGAGAGCAGTCGGGGGATAGGTGCCTTGTTTGGGCTGCGGGGTTTGTAAGGTCGGTTCAGTAACTATAAGTCTACGGCCGCCCCATAGTCTGTGTCTTCAGTAGTGTGTGGGTTTCACTGCACAGATAGTTTGAATGTGGAGGTCAAATTCACAATAGGTCAATCACTTCACCTCAATGAACCTGGAGCTCGGTCGCATGCTGTATCATTTGTCACATTAGGTATGTTTACATGCAAAGATTTTCCGACTGAATTCATTCCGATTACAGATTCAGACTGAGCTGAGTGTTTATATGTTCACTCTACTCAACAATCTGATTTAAATCTTTATTTACATACAAGCTACATGTAATTCCGATCCAATATAACGTATACGCATAGTGTTACATTTACTGTACATGTTACCATGACAACGAGCTTCACGTGAGTTCAATCAGAGAGGAGACACAAAATGATACCCGAGTCATTTGCATTTGTTTAAATACTCGTCTGAACAGCTCACTTGGACAGCAGGGGAGCTCTAGGTCTAACAACAGCAGTGGTGGACAGTAACGAGGTTAATGTAATTTGTTACTGTACTTAAGGAGTTTTTTGTGTATCTGTACTTTACTGGAGTATTTTTATTTTGGAGGACTTTAACTTAATTACATTTGAAATTCAAATATCTGACTTTTTACTCCACTACATTATGAAAAATCTGTCGTTACTTTTGTCTCAGGCACGCATAAAATATGTAACATTT
>JAOVVF010000025.1:22829756-22844186 GCA_028565595.1 Duopalatinus emarginatus
GGGGGGGGGGGGGGGGGGGGGGGGGGGGGTCCAATATTGTTTGTTTGGTTGGTTGGTTGGTTGGTTGGTTTCGGCACATTACATATCCACACTGTAAAGAGAACGACACGTGTTTAATAGTACTGATTACGCCCATTCATATCAATACGCCATCGTAACGCCGCCGGTGAATTCTGATTGGTCAGAGGGTAGTGACGAATCAGCAGCTCCGACAAGGTTTATATTCATTTTCTAATACTTTTATCATTTCTCTCTATTTATAAATATAAATAATGTACACAAGGATTTGCTCAGTGGACACTTGACATTAAGGGATTTAAAAAAAAAACATGTAATCGTTGATATATTGAATATTTAAGTGCGAAGATGTTTATTTAGTCGCTGTAACGTCTACATTTTCAGACATGGAAGAAAGTTCGAGAGGAAGCGACAGGCAAAGTGAGTGAACGAGTTTTACGATTATAGCTGCTATTATGTACGTTATAACAGGAACCAACTTCGCAATATTACCCGTAACTCCAAATGGATAAAAAGTACATCATGTGCGAACAGTGACGTCACATCGCATCTGACCCGTATCATGCCGTATGTTGATTATTTTCTTTTAAACAGCATATCCAGAACTGTACTCTACAGCCAGGTTTTCTCTCAAAGTGGTGTCTACACTAAAGTGCCAGAAAAAATTTTAACTTGGTAGGTCCTACACAGGGCATGGACTCGACAAGATTGCGGAAATATCCTGCACGCAATGAACACTGCACGTCCTGCAGAACGCTCCACCGTTCTGTATGATTTGTTTCACAGTGTGATGCATTGCGTCCCAGATGTGTTTAATAACATTCAGATCTGGTGACGTAGGTGGGAATGTCAGAACCCCAGACTCGAATGAAAAGGGGGGGGGGGCAGCTGCTATCCATGGCGCCTGGGGAGCAGTCGCGTCATGTCTGTTGTGGCGATTGAACCATGCCTGCTGATAATAGTTCATAACAACGAGCACCGTACTTCTTGAGGAACAGCCCACAATTCTGAGATCTGCTGATTTATCTGGGAAACCATAATTTGGTGTCTCTACAGAGTGAGTCAAAAGTCCCCTGTATATGCTTGTGACTGCATGTCATCTCATGCGGCCTAAACAAACCCCATACCATTATGAAGCCACCACCAGATGATGTACAAACTAGTCTATTTTACTTTTAAGATCTGTGTAACACAGTCAGTCAAAAGTACTGGGATTTTTGACTCGCCTTGTAGATGTGTTCAGTGCTGCATTGTCCTGTTGCAAGAAGCCAAATCTGAAGAAATGCACAATCCCGGACTGGTGTAACCTGTCAGATACGTTTGTAGGTGTCCCAGGGGTTCCAAAGAAATGAAAGCTAAACAAACCCTGTATTATTATTATTATTATGGAGACAGAACCAATGTGCACCAGTTCTTCTGGCACTTCAGTGTATATGCTATAGATCCAGGGTTGACTCCGTAGACACCAGTTGCTCATCCTTGGACTGTTTAGTATACACAGACCTAATCATTCACAGCTCCACTGGAGAATGGAGTGAATTGTGGTGTTCTGACTGCTTAGGTGATTTTCTCAGTAACAGAACCACTGGGATCAATAGAGGAGTTGAGGGCTGAGTCTCGGTGATCTGTTTCAGTCTGGATTAATCGTGGGATCTTTTCATTTCAGGGTTTTTATTATTATTGTTATTATTATTATTATTATTAGCATTCCCATATGTGCCATTCCTTCAGTGAATCCATATGGACTCCACGCTCAGGGCTCCATGCCCAAGTCATTAAACTACTGCCATTTATTGTCTGTTTTTTGTTGTACTGGCTACTGGTCGCGCACTGCAGACGCATCGATTCACCTTTGCATTCCGGTTGTGTACAAAATCGCCGGCATGATAACCGCATGCTTCCCAGAAGTTTAGACGCTCTGTGTCTATGTGCCACATCAGTCTTCGCCAGACTATAAAACTCAAATACTCAGCATCACATCATCAGCTCATCCTGGGTTAACACCTCTGGTCATTTGCACATCCAAGCCATACTTATCGTTACAACAGTTCATGATGTCTGCTATAATACCATAAGCTGTTTTTTGTTAATACACTTTGTCTATGCCAGATAGCCCAGTTTTCTTCTATAAGCTTTTTTTTTTTTAACAAGTCTTCCGTTTCAAGCGTCATTTCAGGATCTCAAATACGGTCACAAAGAAGCTCTCAGCCGTCAGTATGGACTTTTCCCGCACACTGTATTGTGTAACCTGGACTACTTTTACTTTAAGCACCTGTTGAATGGTTATAACACAGATTTCACAATGACACATGCTACGTATCTGTCTGTGCCTGGTCCAGTTTTGCATGATCTCAGCAACTTTATGCTCTGCGTCGTAGAATGAAGCTCATCGAGAGTTCTGTTGATTATTGAAATTAAGTTGGAGGTTTTTTCATGCTATTTTTTTTTTTAACTGCCTATATATTTAATGCGTATGTGAACCGATACAGATTTGGTGTAATGCAGTGTTCATATCAGGTTGTTTTGTTTAAAAAAAAAAAAGAAAATTAAAAAAGGGGACAATGTTCATGGCTTTGGTTACATTTTGGTGCATTTCTTTGTACTGTAATTCTGTTTATATATAAATATATATAAAAATAAAACTTTTTATAATTTATCTTTTTTTTTTCCTTCTTTAATCTTTGCTGTTGTTATAACATTGCTGTGAATGTGTTATAACCTGTTATTTTGGAAAGCGTAAGGCGTGTCGAGCTCAAGGCTTAATCCGTGTTACCTCATTTACCTACGTCCCAAATATTTGTTTTCATTTCATCTCTAAGCTATGACACAGTTCGGGGAATCCCTTCAGTTTCCCTTTCCTGATGTCTCTTTGCATTCATGAGGGGATCCCCAAGGTTCTCTCCTACATCCTGGTGTGTTTTTATGTAGTCTTGTATGTCTATGTTTTTTTACTCTTCTTTTCATTCTTATCATATGAAATGAACCCTTCAGGGCTCCGTTTCATCCTCCTTCTTTGGTGATCTTGAAGAATCCAGAAGAAACCCATCTACCGGTTTTCCTCCACCTTCCAGTTCAGCAGTGTGTGTTTTGGAGCATTGCTTGCTGTACGTCATCATCTCCCTTGGACTGGGCCCTTCCTTTACACGCCCTCTCTTCAGTTTCGTTTCTGACACAGGAAGTCTGAACGAGTGGCTGGTTTAAAGAGCTGAGCAGGTGATTCAGCTTCACAAGGCGACACGGTTTGAACACGGACAGCTCTGTGAGAAGGTGAGAACTGATCCTCTGACTGTTTATCTGTTTATAAGGCTGAGAGGGAGAGATAGAGAGAACCCTTTGGAACTAAGGTAAGGTGGTGGTGCTACATAACATGTTGCTTTACCTATACAATGAATATCTGGGGTTTAAAAGACCAAATGACTGTTTTGTCATATGACTTGTAAGGGTTATTATATGTTATTATATTATAAGGGTTATATGTTAGATATTATATTTATGTTATATTCGTACATGAACCAGATTTGCTGTAATGCAGTGTTACAATTTACAGGGACGATGTTTATGGCCTAGGTTACATTTTGTTGCAATACTTTTTTTTATAATGAACCTTTTTTCCTTTATTTAATCTTTCCTGTTGTTATAACATAGTTGTAAATGTGTTATAACATGTTAGTTTAAAGAGCACAAAGTGTGTCAAGTGCAAATTGTTATCTGAATCCTTTCACAATACATTTTAGTAAGTTGTACAATAAAATGATGTTTAAGAGAATCAGAAAAGAAAGAAAAAAATATTTCAATGATATAATAGCTTGCAAACATGTCGTTCGTAAATAATAGGTGGTTATTTTTAATGCTTTCAAGTAATCCACTGGAAATCGAGATTTTCACCATACTGCCTTGTGCTTTCTCACCATTTTCAATCGTTCCTAGCCCTAGAGTTTGTGTATATACACATACAGTAGATACACCATTAAACATTAAATCACCGCCATAAACTGCCAGGAATACAGATCTGACCTGCTGAGGCTTGGACTCACCGAGATCTCTGAAGGTCTTCTGTGGTATCAAATACAAACACATTAGTAACTGATCCTTCTGAGGTTTATCCTTTTACCCCCATATATCATACCCTGCGTATCAGTCAGCCTTGGGGACCCATGGCCCTGTCACTGGTTCACCACTTTCGGTAGATATTACTGTAGATATGTACAATATCTCCTAGAAGTCCACTTCAGTGCAATTTTGCTTAAATGACAAATAATTCAAAATTGTATCATCTTACAGTAACTGCATTATTTCTAAGTTGAACAGTAGGTATTTGCTCTTATGTAAAATTAAAAACTAACAGTTCAGATTTACTATTTTTAAAATCCAGGCTCCACACTAGGAACTCAACGCAACAAAAGGCAGCACTGAGATTTAAATCTTTTATTTTTTAAATATTTCCTGTGTTTTATTTTTGATTACGGACTCAGTCCTCAGCATGGAAGATACCGGCGTTCATGCCAAACATGTTGGACCCCTTCTGAGCGCAAAACAAGACTAAACTTTGCTAAAGAACATGAAAAGACACCTAATAAATATTTAGAGCACATTTCTTTTTCTCAGATGAGATCAAGATAAATTTGGTGGGTTTTTATGGACTCCAACATGTTTAGCATGAACCAGATCAGAACTGCTACAGTAAATTCACAATCCTGCTGCATGGGTGTAAAAGGTGTTGGTGAGATGACATTTATAAATGCCACAATGAATACCTGTGGATACCAAAATACTGGCTGATGACATGACTCCCAGTCTCCAGAAGCTCGGCAGAAGAGGAATATTCCAGCAGGATAGTGATCCATAGCACACTACTAAACTCACAGAAGAGTTTCTGAAGAAGAAAGATGATGAGAACTAACCTGGTCTGACCTGGTCATGTATGTCACCTGATTTGAATCCAATAGAACACCTTTGGGGCATTTTAAAGAGACAGGTAGAGCAACACAACCACTAGAGCGAAAAAAAGAAATTTTGTGCAATGCTGGTATCTAACAGGAGGATTGAGTCTGTCATCAAAAACACAAGGGAATTGAATCTCAGTGCTGAAAAGTGGACTGACTTTTGTTGCATTGAGTTCCTAATGTGGGGCCTGTGTTTAAAAAATAGTAAATCTAAACTGTTAGTTTTCAGTTTTACATAAGCACATATACCTACTGTTCAACTTAGAAATAATGCTTTTTTATTTTATTTTATTTTATTTAATTTTATTTTATCTTATCTATCTATTTATTTATTTATTTTAATTATCTATTTATTCGTGTTTTTCCCCTTTTCTTTTTTTCTCCATTTCTTTTAGCTACTTACTTATTTATGTGTTTAGTTCGGCTGTTTATTTAACCATATAGTAATTTGTTTTAGGATTGGGGGTTGGGGGGTGGGTGTTATTATGGGTTTTAATTAAAATCTGAGGCTGTCCTTCATTTGCTATGACCATATTATTAGATACTGTTTGTTACCTTCTTCATTGGATGTGTCCTATTTTTCTGTTTCTCTGAAATCTTCACTCAATTCCTCAATAAAAAAAAAAAAAGAAAATAAATAATGCAGTTACTGTAAGGTGATACAAATTTTTATTATTTGACATTTAAGCAAATTTGCACAGGGGTGTTCTGCTATTTTGGAGATGCTCGGACCCAGTTGTCTAGACATGAAAATCTGGCCACTCAGTGACTTAAATCCATGTTAAATGTTTGCCCACTTTTCCTACTGCCAACACATCAACCTTTAATATATCCTACCCAGTGACATGTGCTATTGTTATAAGATAATGAGTGCTGTTTAGTTTTAATTTTATGGCTGATTAGTGTATATTCTGTGTATTTGTGGAAGACGTCCATAACCACAGTGATGTATATTTATCTCATTTTTTGCACAGTTGAGGAATTTATAGGTTACAAGTCTTACCCAAGGCCCCAGAAATGGCAGCTAGGTAGTGCTGAGGTTTGACCTCATGACATTCTGATCAGAATCGATCAGTCTCGACCACTGTTTTTGTACTTGTGCTGGTGTGTAGATGGAGGGGATATCACTGAGGCCGTATCAGAGGGAGGTGGTCCAGGCGGCTTTGCGAAAGGAGAACAGCATCATCTGGCTGCCCACAGGCGGAGGGAAGACTCGCGCCGCTGTCTACGTGGCCAAGTGGCACTTACAGACTCACCCCAATGCCAAAGTGGCCGTCATCGTCAACAAGGTACGAAGTGCTCAGGTCTGGTCAACAAGCATCAACCTGCGGTCTCTACAGCTGTGTAAAAAATCCTTTATTTCAGAAAGAATGCCAATGGCGTGTATTGGTTCAGTGCCTTCACTCGAGTGATATCATGTCACTGTTATAATAAACGTGCGGTTCTGTAGGTGCATCTGGTGGACCAGCATTTTGAGAAGGAGTTCCGGCCCCACCTGGGTAGCTCGGTGAAGATGGTGCCGATCAGTGGGGACAGTGACGAGAAGGACTTTTTCGGTCTCGTGGTCCGGGACTCGAGCCTGGTCATCTGCACTGCTCAGATCTTGGAGAACGCCTTAATAAATACTGAGGAGAACAAGCATGTGGAGCTCACAGGTAACACCTGGAACCCTGGTACACAGAGAAATGCCTGGAGAAAAAAAAGACGTAAATCTGAATGTGTAACCTAAAAATGACTCGTGTTGTGGTTCCTACTTTTCCCTCAGACTTCACACTGCTGATCATCGACGAGTGCCATCACACTCATAAGGAGGCGGTGTATAATAAAATCATGGCGCGCTATGTGAAAAAGAAGATCGAAGGGGTGAAGGGTCTGCCTCAGATCCTGGGCCTTACAGCCTCCCCGGGTACTGGAGGAGCTAAAACACTGGATGGCGCCATCGCACACGTGCTAGAGGTACGACAGGGTGTGGGTGCACTGTTGGGGTAAAGACTTTGTCTGGGTTGCAGAACCGGTGGGTTGCCAGGTATAAGCGACTCTGGGATTCTGTCACTTTGTACTGTTTTACAATCTGTCCAGAATCTCTGTAAAACATAAAATAAATCAGAATTGCATCACTAACACTTCAGAAGAGTTTCAGCTAGTTATCAAATGTACTAGATTTAGTGGTCAGATAAGGAAAAAAGTGTTAAAAAGACGACTCTACAAAAAATGGTTTTACTTTAACCTCTGAAAATGACTTTTATTTTATTTTAAAATCGTTTTTAATGCTGGAAGTATTTTATAATCTTGACCTTTTTGGACTTTTAAAAATTTTACTTTTATAAATATCAGTGTTATATAATAATTATTATTTAATATTTATTTATAATTATTAATAATTATTTATATAATAATTAGGAAAAATGCATGTCATCTTATTATTATTAATAATAATAATAATAATAATTATAATAATATTCATTAATTTATTATTATAAACGAATTTATTTTTCTATATTTATTTTCTTTTTGTTTACACCTGTAAATATAAACTTTAAGACTCTTTTTTTTGTTTTGAGGGACCCCTTAATAAGTGTTTATTAGACTTTATTTTTCTAATGTTTAATAACAGATTTAATGTCTTATCAATTATCATTTTTCTCCTTTTTTCTACCTAGATTTTTTGTAGATTTTATTCCAGTACATTTCTTTGGGTTTTAGAATGTAAAGTAATTAGTCATCTAATTTTACATTTTCCAGAAAGTAATTCCATTACAATTTTAGTTCAGTAATAAATAATCAGTAATAGATTTTTTAAAGATTTTTTAGACTTTTTTAAGTAACTTCCCCAACACTGTGTGTGAGTAACTCAGATGCTCAGATTTGAATAGACAGGAGTTGAGAGGACAGGAGAGTTCTGATACAGGAGTTGGGTGCTGTATGAACAGAAGGCTATGTTACTTTACAGATCTGTGCTAACCTGGACTCCGTTATCGTGTCGACTGAGAATTACAAGACGGAGCTTAAAGAAGCCGTCCCCAGACCCATGAAGAACTACGACATTGTAGATGAGCGGCTTTGGGTAAGTCTGTGTTTCTCCTTGAAGACGTTATTGCACCCTTAGTGCTAGAATAAAGCTTATGAGTGTGTGTGTGTGTGTGTGTGTGTGTGTGTGTGTGTGTGTGTTGTCCTTTAGGACCCATTCGCTGATCATCTGAAGATGATGATGAAGCTGATTCACGAGTTCATGATGTTAGAACCGAGGTTCACTTTGAGACAGATGGGCACTCAGGAGTATGAAGCTGATGTGGTGGAGCTGGAAAAGAAAGGTCAGAGGATATTTCCATGGCAACCATGGAGTATTACAAATCAAATGATAGTGCGGTTAGCATACTTGGATACATGATGATGATGATGATGAAGAGGCAGTTGTGGCCTTATGGTTATCGGACCGGTATTGTGGAACAGGAAGGTCGGAGGTTCGATCCATGCAACGGACAAGACACGACCGAAGCTCCCTTAAGCCAAGGCACTTAACCCCTAGAACTGCTCCCTGGGTGCCGTGTTTTGGGGCTCCGGGCAATTGTGTTCACTGCCCCCTAGTGTTTGCTAAGTGTGTGTTTCAGTGCACGGATGGGTCAAATGCAGAGGTCACATTCCTTTGTGTGCAAGCCCAGTAGGCAAACAGTTCACTTCGCTTTCACTTTCACTTTGAAGGTGTGTCGTTTGTAGTCTTGTAGCTGTAAGCTTTTTCTGCTTGGTAACAAAAATAGCCTGATGTGTGAGTCTTTAAACACCAGTTGCTCAAGTGTGTGTGTGTGTGGTTTCCAGGTGTACAGGAGAAGAACCGGCTGTTGGCACGATGTGCTCTCCACCTGCGGAAATTTAACGATGCCCTGCTCATTAATGATGCAGTGCGCATGGTGGACGCTCTGAGGCTTCTGGAGGAGTTCTACATCACAGAGTCAGGAAACGTGCTGGACCTCACTGATGAGTTCCTCACAGGACTCTTTAATGGTATGTGCATGCTCCATGCTCACAGTACAGGTGTCCATATGTGTGTGTGTGTGTGTGTGTGTGTGTGTGTGTGTGTGTGTGTGTGTGTACTGATCAGCCATACCGTTAAAGTCGTTTACATAAACAGACTTGTCGAGGCATGACCTCCTCAAGACCTATGAAGGTGTGTTGTCATATCTGGCAGCATCAGATTAGCAACAGATGGGATCAGACCAGATAGTCTAGCCCTCACCCCTCACACACATCAGTGAATATTGGGTGTCCAATGACCGTCTTTCTGGTTCTCCAGTTGTCCTTCCTTGGACTACTTTTGGTAGGTATTAACCACTGTATTCTCAGGTAGACCGCAACACTGTCATCACGCTGTTAAGATAATAAAATTCATTTAGAAGTACTATGCTTGCTTCTGTTATGTTAAAGGTGAGGCAACGGGGTGTGGGCCGGAGGGGGGTGGGGGTGTGGCGGTGCTAGGGCTAGTGGCCTGTGGACTGGACTTTTTTGTTGCCCCCTGTGGGCATGCATAAAATCCTATTAAGTTTGAGAGGTCTGGACCTGCTGTTTTGGAGACGATTTGACCCAGACGTCTAGACATCACAACTTGGACCTTGTCTTAGAACTGACTATTCACCTAATATATCCTGCCACTTAAGAGGTGTCATTATAATATGAGAATCACCTCAGAGTGTCATTCAACTCACATGTCAGTGGTTTTAATGTTGTGGCTGATGTGTACACTAGGGAGAGTCAAAAAAAAACATTTTTGTCCACCTGTCAACAAGCTTTTATATTGTGTGTTTGTATAGATAAATAGATATAGATATGTACAGTAACATTACAAATTGGTAGTCTATAAGCAACACCATGTGAAGCAACATTAACTGTCGGATACATTTTAGCTCCGCTCTCAGTGCTCTGGAGATGATGGTGGTGGTGATGATGGTGGTTATAATGGTGATGATGGTGATGATAATGGTGGTGATGATGACGGTGTCGATGATGATGGTGGTAAGAATGGTGTTGATGATGATGGTGTTGATGATTATGGTAGTCGTAATGATGGTGGTGGTAATGACGGTGGTGATGTTAAAGATGGTGGTGGTAATGATAATGGTGGTGTTAATGATGATGATGATAATGCTGTTGATGAAGATGGTGGTGGTAATGATGGTGGTGGTGCTGATGATGACGGTGTTGATGATGATAATAATGGTGGTGGTGGCAATGATGAAGATGGTGGTGGTAATAATGGTGGAGGTGCTGATGATGACAGTGATGATGACAGTAAAGATGATGATGTTTGTTCTTGTTTACTTAGAGAACAGAGTGGAGTTAAGGCAGCTCGCGTCCAGAGCTTCCAACGAGAATCCCAAACTGGAAAAGCTTCAGCGCACCCTGTTGGATCAGTTCCAAGACAAGGACTCCCGCGGTATAATTTTTGCCAAAACCCGTGAGATCACACGCTGCCTGTACGACTGGGTGCGTGCAAACCCACAGCTCCAGCGTGCTAACATCCGTGCCGCTAACCTGGTCGGAGCAGGAACCGGGGCCTCCCACATGACACAGGTAAGGATCCAAGTGGAGGATGTGTTTGGGGTCAATGAAATCTTGTCTAATCTTCTAGTTTCGAATGGGATTAAGGACATTATGTGTACGACTTTATCTGGGATGTTGGATACACACCTGCTTTGGTGGTCTTAGACATGTTTTTAGGAAGCAGGAAGCTGACCTTGTTCCCTCCTGTTGACCAAACGTCACCGAATGTGTTCCTGGTGTGTCTTTAATTTCTAGAAGGAGCAAAAAGAAACTATTCGAACCTTCCGAGAAGGAGACCTCAACCTCCTCATCTCTACCAGCGTGGCCGAGGAAGGCCTTGACATCCCAGAATGCAACGTGGTCATCCGCTACGGTCTTCTGACCAATGAGATCGCACAGCAGCAGGCCAGCGGGCGGGCCAGAGCCAAGAACAGCATCTATTCAGTGGTGGCAGAAGCAGGTGGCCGAGAGATCCGCAGAGAGAAGACCAACGAATATCTGGAGGAGTTAACCCGGAAGGCCATCGCTCACGTGCAGGCCATGGACCACAGGGAATTTCGCAAGAAGGTCTCGGACCAAGTTTTTTTCTCACTTATATTCTGATCATTTGGCTTGTGTAGATGATTAATTTGCTTCCACTGGCTGATTGTTTTTGGTCCTCTGCTTTGCTCGCGCAGGTCTTTGAGCTGCAGAAGGAGGCCGTGATTGCACGTATCCTGGAGGACAACAAGAGGGAGGAGAGGAGGCTCCGGTATGGCGCAGCCGAGGTGCTGTTCGAGTGCCGTGGCTGCTTCGTAGCCGTCGCCCACGGAGATGACATGAGGCTCGTGAACGACTCGCAGCACGTCAACATCAACCCTGAATTTGAGTGAGTTGTGTTCGCATGTCAGGCGAGCTCAAGGAATGGCAATTAGAGCGGTCATGAGAACTTGAGCGTTGTGTAATTATGCATGTTGTAATATTCTTGGTTACCATGGAGACACGCTACATAACTAGCGATACATTACCTATGCAGAACAGTCGGTTGGTGGTGGCTCTGTAATGGTATAGGGTTTGTTTAGCTGACGTTCCACAGGAATCCTGGTATGTCTACATACGTATCCGACAGGTGAACACAATGTGTGTCCCTTTTCTGACACGTTCCATCGGTTCATGTCCTGCATTCATTCTGACAAGTTTGGCCTCTTCAAACAGGACAGTGCACCACCAGACACGTCTAGAGACACTAAATTATGTTTAGAGGAACACTTATCTGAGTCTGGGGTTTAGCCGTTAGCACCTAAATCACCAGATCTTGTAATTGTGGACTGTTGTGTACTGTTTGCACATATGACACATTTTCCTTGCTGTACTTTCAGGATGTGGTTGTGTTTATAAAATGTGAACTGACTGCACTGTTTGTATATGTGTGTGTCTCTTATAGGAGGTTCTACAAGGTCGGAGGACAAGTTTACCTGGAACGGACATTTGAAGACTGGGAGCCGGGTCGTACCATCAGCTGTGCTGCATGTGGACAGGTAACGCTTTTTTTTTAATTATTATTAATAATAATAATCGTTTCGATTTATATAGGACCATTCACAAGCCTGAGGAAGCTTTAGATTAAAGTTGCGGAGACGAAACAAATATATGAGACACTCCCAAGCTCATAATGAAGCAGTTCACCAGTCTAGGCTTGTGGAGTGTGGACTTTACAAGCTTGTGAAAATATTACACAGGCAGTGAATGTGAACTATTTTGCCTTACTGTGTTTGCACACAGAAGGAATGTGACCTCTGCATTTAACCCATCCGTGCAGTGAAACACACATCAGTGAACACTAGGGGGCAGTGAACACACTTGCCCGGAGCCCAGGGAGCAGTTGGGGAAGTAAGGTGCCTTTCTCAATGGCACCTCAGTCGTGTTTTGCCCTAGGTGGGGATCGAACCCGCGACCTTCCGGTCATGGGACCGGTTCCCTAACCACTAGGCCACGGCTGCCTCAAGTTACCGGGGAGAGCGCGAACGCAGTCCCCCACTATCAGAAATTTTGCAGTCCAGATTTCCGCATTTGGGGAATTCGCAAAGGTCAGCACAGCCCAAGTGCAATGGCTGGGCCTCACTTTGGGCAAACCACCTCCATGATCATGGTATTGCCCCTGCCAGGTAATGTGTATGAATATCCATCCTTTAGAACAGTCCACATTTCTGTGAACGGTATTCCGAGGTGTAGAATTTCTGTGTTCCACAGTCTCTTGTATGGCGTCCCAGATGTGTTCCATAACGTTGAGATCCGGTGACTTAGAATTGGTTCTCTGACCATAATTTGGCAACTCTAGATATGTGGTGGTGTATTGTTCTGTTAGAAGAGGCCAAACCCATCAGAATACATGCGAGTGTAACTCGTCAGAAAAGAGACAGAGGTGTTTGTAGATGTACCAGGGGTCCCATGGATTGCCAGCTAAACAAACCCTATATCATTATGGAGCCACCACCAGCCCGTGTATTTTGCATATGCTCCTCTGTTCCAATTTTTCTGGCGCTTTCGTGCAGATTAATAAATATTTCTCCTTTTGTGGTTTGTGTCTGTACAGGATTGGGGGATGGAGGTGAAGTTGAAGAACGTGGTGTTGCCATGTCTAAGAATAAAGGGCTTTTCGGTCAGGACTTCTCGGAATACCCGCACGCCCAAACAGTGGAAAGAAGTAGAGTTCCTGGTCGAGGAGTTCAACTATGTTGAGTATGTGACAAAGCGCTTCCCCAACCTCAACCTCGACTGAGTGCGTGTCTTTTTTTCACCCAGCTTCTTCTCGGAGGTAACAGGATTTTCTACACAGTTGTCACAGTAGCATCACAATGCAAGACCTTACACACACTCCACACCTCATTTTTGCCCATCAGGTGTCGCTGTAGTGCAATATTTCATTCCAAGCTTTTCAACCCTCTCAGTATGTGATTGCGTCCCAAACTGCATACTCCTGCACTGAATAGGTTGCATGCTCTGATAGTGTAGTACATAAAGACGGTGCTGGTGTCTCTGGGGAGCGGATATGCTAATGCTTAAGATTAATTCAAAGTCATGCTGATAAACGTGCATTGACATGATGAGAAGCTAGTGGTTGCTCACGACCGGACGACTTTGGCGAGGACTCGAATGCTGGCCAGTCCAGAATGACCTTTGACCTTTGCACTCTTGGGGGAAAAAAACAGGCTGCTGTGGACCTCTACCTCTCTTTTTATGTAGCTTTTGTTTTTAATTGTATACTTCATGAACTTTTACTGTAAACAATAAAAATCATGTCTAACGAGTTTTTTTTTTTTTTTTTTTTTAACTCTGTCCTCCTAAAGTACACCTTACTTTGGTCATAAATCGGTTGTTACCTTTGTGTTTAGTATTTAATGCAGGTTCACAAGAGGGAAAAAACGGACGAACGGCTCAAGGAGCGAGTCAAAGCTGTTAAACTGACTTATCACAGCTCCTTGATTCCAAATGTCACAAGCTCTGCAGTGACACCTAAATCAATCAAGCAGGTTACTGAAGTATAGTCTGAGTGGGCTGAAGGCAACACACACACACACACACACACACACACACACACTTACAAAACGTCTGAGTCACAGCCCTGCAGTCCACTCTTTATCCTGAGTATTTTAAGCCAAGCTCAGATCAGATGTGCTGCAAAAGAAACACGACTGCTCCTAAAGTTGGAATCAAAATTGATTCCCAAAATTCCCAATTCCCGCTGTGTTGAAATTGCTCAGAGCTACTTTCCAGGCCAGAAAAATGTACACAACCTGTTGCTAAGATCTTGCTGAGGTGAGAATGACGAAACCCCAAACTCACATGACCGTTCTTTTAACCATACTTTGGCATCTCTAGACGTTGGTGTGGTACAGTGGTAACATCATTGGCTCCCATGTAAGAGACCTGGGTTCGATTCCTGGTCTGGGCAGCCAGT